>CM068826.1:131790987-132053077 GCA_028554795.2 Sinohyriopsis cumingii | reverse complement strand
TCAGAAAACATTAAACTCCTATAATGCAAATTCTTTTTAATCTTATTCTTTTAATTTTATTTTGCTTGTATTAAAGATGATTCTTATCAGCAAGTAATGCCTGAAACACATTATGTAAGCTGTAAGAGTTGGCAACTCAAGAGTTAATACAAAGATAAACTCAGAAAACATTAAACTCTTATAATGCAAATTCTTTTTAATATTATTCTTTTAATTTTATTTTGCTTGTATTAAAGATGATTCTTATCAGCAAGTAATGCCTGAAACACATTATGTAAGCTGTAAGAGTTGGCAACTCAAGAGTTAATACAAAGATAAACTCAGAAAACATTAAACTCCTATAATGCAAATTCTTTTTAATCTTATTCTTTTAATTTTATTTTGCTTGTATTAAAGATGATTCTTATCAGCAAGTAATGCCTGAAACACATTATGTAAGCTGTAAGAGTTGGCAACTCAAGAGTTAATACAAAGATAAACTCAGAAAACATTAAACTCTTATAATGCAAATTCTTTTTAATATTATTCTTTTAATTTTATTTTGCTTGTATTAAAGATGATTCTTATCAGCAAGTAATGCCTGAAACACATTATGTAAGCTGTAAGAGTTGGCAACTCAAGAGTTAATACAAAGATAAACTCAGAAAACATTAAACTCCTATAATGCAAATTCTTTTTAATCTTATTCTTTTAATTTTATTTTGCTTGTATTAAAGATGATTCTTATCAGCAAGTAATGCCTGAAACACATTATGTAAGCTGTAAGAGTTGGCAACTCAAGAGTTAATACAAAGATAAACTCAGAAAACATTAAACTCCTATAATGCAAATTCTTTTTAATCTTATTCTTTTAATTTTATTTTGCTTGTATTAAAGATGATTCTTATCAGTTTTAGAGCCTTATTTACACATACAAATTCTTGTTGTGGGCTTCAGCTATGTAGTTATTTATAGAATGGGATTCTCCATCAATAATGTAATAGCTACATTAAAATCAAACAATTCCACCAATGGTAGGCAATCTATGAGTTTGAACATTCCACAACAGGGTCTTAATATTTTATCTAATTTAGCACATTTGTCCAGACATAGACCAAATCTAGTCAAAGAAAGAATGATTTATTTTACACAGATTTGTTATCTGACAAAATCAGTTTATTCAATTTCAGAATAAACTATAAACCCACCCACACTTTAATTTACTTTTAAAGGCATGCAGTTGTGTATGCCTACTTTTTCAGTGTCTACATTAGTTACTTTGCATGTGGCTCTATTTACAGAAGTTGGTACAAAGTAGTTCTCCGTGCAGTTTATACAGAAATAAGCACTGCTCACCTGATCATATGATTATGATCAGACCAGTATAAATCTTTGCTACATTTACCAACTCATGCAACTGCAATTATTAAACATGAAAAAATAAGGATATCATATAGAAAGGACCTTTGTTGAGGTCCTAGATTTCAACATTTATCCAAAGTAAAAAAAAAACAGTTATTAAATGCATGCTATGCATGCTATCATGCAGTTATCCTAAACCTCTTGGTTTCAGTTACTCAGACTTTACTGTTCAATCTCTAACGAAATCTTCCATACATCAAGGCAATGCCATCTCTTAGTTTGTTTGAAGCATATCTGGTACAACTCAAGACAAAAGATTAAAAATAATGGATTGACCAAGAGTCGTAGCTTTTGTTTTTGTTCTTTCTGGGGTTTTTTTTTTGAGGAAACCTGAATAAAACTTGAAAACACTTTGCTCATAACCCCTTACCTGTCACTTCGCTTGCTTCTAATGCAGCCATCAATGATTTCTTTTACCTCTGGGTTTTCAACTTTGTCAAATGCTTCAGGTCTTATCCCCTATAAAAAAAAGAGGAAAATTCCTGTTTTATGTATGAATGTGTGTGTGTGTATGATTTGGATTTTTAATGTAGCTTTAACAATTTTGCAGTCATATTGCTATGATGTCTGCAGTGTGGCAGTTTATAGTGATGCCTAGCACTGGAGCATCATGTCGCAGACATGTAGCGTGATGTCCCACCCAGTCACATTATCCAAACATCAGGCCGACCAGTCCTAACACTAACCTCTTAATGCTGAGCGCCAAGCGAGGCAGCTGTTAGTACCATTTTTACAAGTATTTGGTTTGAAACAGGTGGGGATCGAACCCACAACCTCCTGCATTCACTAGGCCACCAGAGCGGTCTTGTCTTGTTGAGTATTTTTGGTCTCCTCCTTGGTAAATTATAACAGCATGAACATGTGAACTTTTAGTGCAGAAAATTAAAGTCATTTCCAAATTACATTTTTTCCTTCTCTTTTATAATGCCCTAATTATAGGGATAACCAAACTGAATGATATATGCATCACTTTTGTCCAGATACAAGTATGATCAAGGAACACCTTTGTTTTCTGCAAATGCACTGGTCAAACTGAAAGCATGGACAGCCAAATGATACAATAAATCAATGTAAATAAAACATACAATCAACAGATACCTTCAATAAATATCACTGAATGATCAAGTTACATCATCAGTGTGATAACAATAGTTAGTAAACATTTAAGCTGACCTATGCCAGGTGACTGAGATGCCAAACCTGTGCTCTTGTACCTGACTGCAGACTGAACTAATACTGAACTTAATAACTATTAAGTGACAAGATAAATATTGTTGTCGTCGTCGTTGTTGTTGTTGTTGTAGGGTTTAATGCCATTTTTCAGCACACAATAAGCTATACATGGCGGCCAGTATTAACGGTGGAGGAAGAACCTGAGAAATCCCCAGAAAGAACCACTGACCCTCGAGAAGCTACTGGCAAGCTTTCTCACATACCCACATTGGCCGAATCCGAGACTCGAACCCATGCAGACAGGGGTGAGATGGCAGTGATCCGTAATTAGGATATAAAGTTTTTGTCTCAGAGTTTTGTACAGAGTAAGATATATGATGTGAGAATGTTTTATATACTGAAACATATGGAACCATATTCATATGTGGTTATATCGCAAGAATTGCACAAGACTGACGTTTGCCAGTTTGCCACATCTGATTAGTAGGTGGATTCAGTCTGCCAAATCTGATTGGTTCAGTACTGTCACGTGGTTAAAAACCAATGGATATATCTTGGAGTAGAAGATAGTGCTTGTCAGATAACTGCAGAGCGCCACGAAATTCAACACCTGTGAAGACCGATATCCTTTTTAGGTAATGACGTATATAAATTGCTATAATAATAATAATAACAATAGTATAGGACTGGCAAAGCAATAATAATACTATGAATTATTTGGACGTTATTATGTTGTTGTTATGGGGTTTAACGCCATTTTTCAGCAATGATAGGCTATACATGACGGCCAGTATTAATGGTGGAGGAAGAACGCGGGAAAACCTCAGAAAGAACCACCGACCCATGAGAAGCTACTGGCAAGCTTTCTCACATACCCACATTGGCTGAATCCAAGACCCCAAATGGCGCAGACAGAAGTGAGATGGCAGTGATTCGTAATGGTGAGCGCTTTAGACCACTCGGCCACTCAGGGCCCCTTGGACATTATTAAATGGAAAAGCTAGTAAAATAAGCAATACTTTGAACATTTGAACAGCAGTATGCAGAGGCAAGCATTTTGGAAAACTACATAGGAAATGTTTGAGTAAGTAAATTAAGCTTCTAAATTGTCATAAAGTTATCTCCCATCACATTGGTAACCTGGGCTAAACAAATACAAAGCAAATCTTCAACTCATGTCTGTTGGGGTCACTCTATGATTTCCAATCATTATTTCATTTATTTAACACTGAAACATTTATTTAACACTGCAACAGACTATTATGTGCTGAGACATTATATTGAAATGATCCAGGAACAAGACATCGAAAATTAACGTCAGTATCAAATTGTTACAATACAAGAGTGCAAGCAACAAGCATTTCTTTGCAGGAGTATATTTGTCTTATCCCAATGAATAGCTTTCCTGTGTCTTAGTTGTGTTACTGTCATTATACATTTTTGTTGACTTTACTGTTGAATGGAACTTCTTCAATGAACTCTCCCTAGCAGACAGGAAGCCAAGGTTGCTTACAATATTATTTAAATACTTTCTGCTCGAAATAAGTTCTAAAGCATCTAATTTTGTTCTATTTCAGAGGGCAACTAACTGGTGGTTTTTGGCAAATAAATCACCGCTCTGGTGGCCTCGTGGTTAGAGCATCTGCCTCATATGCAGGAGGTCATGGGTTTGATCCTCAGCCGAGTCATAACAAAGACTTATAAAAATGGTACTACTAGTGGCCTCGCTTGGTGCTCAGCATTAAGAGTTTGGTGTTAGGACTGATCAGCCTGGTGTCAGCATAATGTTACTGGGTGGGACATCATGCTACATGTCGGTGGCATGATGTCCCGGTGCACGACATCGCTATGAACTACCACACTGCAGACATCATAGCAATATGACTGAAAAATTGTTAGAGCTACATTACAAATCCAAATCACACACATCCACTCACATGGAAATAAATCATAAATGTGGTATAAATTACAGGATACTAGATTCTGTGATTATTAGTTTTTTTTGCATATTCAAGACTTAAAAAATGAAAAGACAACTGAATGCTTTTGCATCTTATTTCATGTACAATAGTACATTGCAAAGGTTCCACATACATCTATCATTACAATGGAAAAAGCAACAATATCATAAACTGTTAAAATAATAACAAGCAAGTAACAGCAAGGCCCTCAGCATGATTTCTGCATGCCACAATATGATTTCACTGGCATATCAGATGAATTTATCTTGAGTCAACAGGAGATAACTTCATGACAAAGGATGTCTATATACTTACACTGGTCACTTTCCTATAAATCTGTGCAGCATTGGTGCACTCCTTGTATGGGTATTCCGAGGTGGCCATTTCCAACATGCACATACCAAATGCATAGACATCAACTGACTCATCATAGTGCTCTTCGTACATTTCTGGGGCCATGAACTCTGGTGTACCTTAAAGAATATAAAGACGTAGGAGTCTTTGTACTGGCTCGCTGAAATGGGAAAATGGGTGAGGGAAACCCTGATTAGTTAATGCTCACACCTTCATCCCGCAAAACTATAAACCTCCCAGCAACCAATTTCACATAAAAATCATCTAAAATATGTGAGGCTTATCTTATTATCAAACCTGTATAGTTTAAATCATAGCGTCAAATTTGATTTCTCATCAACACATCATCCATTTTTTTCATGTCTCTATCTGATACATGTTTAAAACTGTTTTTCTTTTGTTTTTTTTAATTTGATTTAAAAAAAACAGACAGAAAGGATGGTTGCTGGGATGTAAATAGTGATGCAAACCTGCAAAGAAAGAATTTCAAGGTATCAGTAACAGAACCTGAAACTTGAAAAAAGTATTATCTTTTTACCTGTCTGTCTTACCTCATCCCAGTGTGAAATTCATGGGAGGCATTTAAATTCACAATCCTCGCTATGAAAAACAAAAAGTGAGACAGTAAGACTCCTACAAAAATTTGAGTGAAATGTATTTTAAAAAGATGTGCATGGTAATATTTCTCAATCAAAGAGCAACAAGAAACAGAACCAACCATTCTGCATGCAATAACAGAAATACATTTGTAGCGGAAATGGATATTTACGACCTAATCAGTTGAGAATAAAAATATCTTTCCAACTAATTAAAGAAAACTAATTTTACATGTAACAGGATAAAAATGAAAAGTACATTCAAAATTTCACCAAAGGCATACATTTCTTAATATCTGTAATAATCAAAACTGTATCAAAATAATTTTAAACTGTATTTATCTTCAATTAATGAATGCATTACTTACCTTTTGTTAACAACTGTAATTCTGCACTTACATACATACATACGTGTGAGAAAACCAAACAAACAAAAGAAAATTACCTCAAAATTCTGCTTTTTCAGATATGCAGCTATAAAGGAGACAATCCAGGAATTCATGAGAAATATATGTGGCAAAAACATGATCAAAGTAAATAGCAATAGTTTCAATACTTACTTGAAGCAACTTGAGCAATGCAAAACTAAATCCACAGCTTTCATGGAGCATCAGCCAATTAGGGTACACCTATCATAAAATAATGTGATAACTTCTGCTAAAGAAGAAAGAGCCCACACTCAGGTTTCACAAATCCTGAAGCAAACAAGGAAATACATTTGGCACTTGAATATTAAACAGTAAGATTAATACTTACCAATAACACTTTTTGCAAATGATTTGTTCTTCAGCGTTGCCAGCCCTAGATCACCAATCTTGACAGAACCTGTTGTCCCTGTTATGAAGATGTTGTCACACTTCAAGTCCCTGTGGATGACAGGTGGGGTCCGAGTGTGGAGATAGTACAGGCCTTTCAAAATCTGTTTGCACCAGTTCTTCAACACCTTTGGGTTTATCTTCCTAAACCTCTTAATGTACCTTAAGAAGACAAAGCATCAAGTGTTACAAATGGCTGTAAGCACAAACTTTCCCCCAAGGAAATACATTGTAATTTGCAGAAATAATCTTTCCACCACTGCATATCCTTCTGGTTCAAGGTAAAATCTTCATCAATTTATATCTAACAACTTTTCTCTCTAAAACTATGATAATGCTCAGTGCCCATGCAAGGGTGGAATTCTGATATAATAGTTGCCTGTAATTTCATCCAAATATGCAGAGGAAGAAATCAAAGCATCAGGTGTTTAACAGGATTGTAAAGAAAATCTTTCCTGAGTTAAAATAAGATATTGTAATTAATGACAATCCATTCTTTTCACATTTTTCCGCTATACAATGTCTACTTTCAGCAATGTTAAGAAATGAACTTGTTCACAGCAAAATGTTCATCAATTTAAAGCTAAAAGATTTTCTCTCCAAAAACTATGATACAAACAAATCTGCAAAATATGTAAAGTCTATTATGGGGCAATTTGGATGCAACAGTCACTCTAGTGACAGTCTTTATTGTCCAAATATGCAAAGAAAGTGAAGTTGGCCAGGGTCTTTCTCAAGCTGATGTCTTTATACCCATCCGAGTTCTAAGAGTGTCTGCTTTTGTATTCTGAGTATAGATCAACTCTAGTGCTTTTCTTCTGTTCAAAAAGCTGTGTAAAACAGCTTAAACATAATGTTCTCAAATGTCGGATCAATTTTTGTCATTCTTTTTTGTTTTGTTAAAAATCTCCAATTATATTTCATGAGATTCCTACTTAAATTCACATCCGAATCTTGACAAAGTGTAAGTGCATATATAGCTAACCAAGAGTAAATTATTAATTAGTGGAGGTTTATAGGCTGACTGCTATTAAATGTAAAGATGTTTACCATAAAAAACCTAAATATCTGGGCCATCCAATTTTCCAGACATTACTGTTTCAAATATCTAAATAATGTTCAATATGACAAAAATTTCTAAGCCCTACATCCATTTAATTAAACCAATGTAAAGTAAAACATACAAGTTCTACCCATAAAAAAGAAAGGTGTTTAAACAGATGACTGTCAGAACAACTTTGATTACCTGTCTTTTTGTGGATTAAGTTAACACACAGTCAATAGGCAGTAATGAAGGTACCAACACTCTACTGAGAAAAAAGAATTTCCAAGATTTCAAGACCAGACCATTTCTTACTTTTGACTGCTGAATGCTGCAACCATCTGATCTTTTTTTTTTTTAAATCAGCTGCTGTCGTGCACATATTGGATGACAGCTTGGCACCATTTTCATTTAGACATCATTATTAGTGAGATGAAAACTCCATGACATAACATTACCATCTGATCATACATTCAGGGAGAATAGGGACTAGATTTTTAAGGCAATCATTATGGCAGGCATATTGGATTTATGACTGGCACCATTTTGGACCAATATGGCATGATATGAAGTCTACTGGTGAAAGATCAATTTTGATATAGCCATCCATTTGGAAAGAGTAGAAAAAACATTATTTTTCTGACATAACTTTCCATGGAGAGTAAAATATATGCATAATGGATTAAAGATTGCCCACTCAATGTGGTGGACATGGACAGAGGAGGAAGTGATTAAATAGTAATAGATGTCCACTCAGTCAGTGACCTTGACCTTTGACTTCCATTCTCAAAATCAATTCACCTCATCCTTACACCAAGTGCAAGCCATCTACAAACTTTGTTAGCTACTAATGGTATCAAAACTTGAGTTATTATTCAGAAAACTATTTTTATTCTTTTTCAGTGACCTTGATCTTTGAGCTCTGAACTGAGAAATCAGTAGAGTACTTAAACTAAATGCAACATCTATAATATAATTTGCCTTATAGTGTTAATTAAAAAATATAAACTACAATCCCACAATTTCCACTTCTGATATGACCAAGAACATACTTAAAGACTTTTAAGGGATATTAAAATATAAAATTAGTGGTTTATTTTAAGTTTTTCAAAGTTTAAAAAAAACTGCTATGGTTGAAGACACAAGGCAGTTACAAAATTATCTCCATGGTGAGCATAACATTTATTAAAAATCTGATAAATTATGCTTTCGATTTTGTTTCTAAACAAAATGAATAAACGACAAAGTGAAAATTAATACATAATTAAAAAACAAATACCTGCAAGTGCTAGGAAATTTCCCTAAAAATGTCCTGCACACTGTCCAGCAAATAATTCATTAAAGAAATTTAAACATTAACACAATATCATTATTAGGCCTGCAGTTGTCTACACAATTAATACATAATACGCTGTACACTATATAAAATATCCTGTCCTAGGACCTATACATTTTTTTTTTATTGATTTCTCTATTATATCCCCTGCACACTTTCTATTTGCACTGAACATAAAAAACGTCGCTGTCACTTTCCAACCCTTGGGCATACACTGATTTTGAAAGGATTGTTACCAGCTATGCTCATGGTATTGTAAATTACACATTCTTATGGAGTAATACTTTTCTTGGGTCTCATTATAACATATTTATGTTTTTGTCAACATAAACCCTAAAATACTGTGCAAGGAGCTGTTCAAAAGTTGACATCTAAAACTAGCATAAGTCAAAACTTGTGACAGTTGGAGATCAGCAGTTTTCTCATCAATCAGGAATTTGCAAGCATGTCAAAATATTAAACTTTATAATAGTACCATAAACTAAATAAATGTTGTGAATAATTTTTTTTAGTGACAATATGAATCCCCCTTATTTAGGGTAATGAACAGGTAAATCACCCCCAGTTGTAAAACTGAATTCACCTCACTATGATTTACAAATAAGAGAATTTAAAAGTGAGTCACTGTTTATTGTTTTAACTGCAAGCGAGCTTGCACCTGAAAACTGAGTAATAAATTAAAAATCAAGATAATACTCAACAACACTCCTCAAGACTGACGAGATTAATCCATTTTTATAAGTCTATAGGTTGGTGCTAACAATTGCCAAAGCTGCAGCACAAAGTCTGTACCCCTTCAGCTGGTGATCAGACCTATTTAATTATATATGTGATGATTGAAAAGTTATGAAATTGATATGGTATGCTGATTCTGGTCCAAAAATTTACATCCTTTTTCAGTGTAACAGATTTTTGAGCCTTTAGAATGATGTGACAAACTATCTGAACTACTTTCACGTTGCAAAGCATCTTCCTGTTTGGATCACATGCCTGACTCACTCAATTCAAAACACAATATCAAGCAAGGTTGATCAAATAAAAATTTTAAAAATATCTTTAAAGAAGTTAAAACTGTTGCTCTTTCCTTAAATGCTGACAACAATGTGCCGTTATGGGTCTATCAAAAAACTGATGGAAGAAAATTACCAGAGGTCTTTAACACTATAATTTGAGTGCTTTCTCAATCGCCTAATAAAACAGTGTGCAAAACAAGCATATTTTGTGATGTCAGGATAGAGCATTTCATGATTTTTGATTTTTTTAAAAAGATATTATTGGTTTTTTTTTTAATTTAGGTTTTCCAACCCTTCTTTTAGGTTTTCAAGGTCGAAAGAAATTTTACGTTTCTGAGGTCCGCTGCGGACCTTGTACTTACGTCTTCAATGTTCCTGAAGTCATCAATTCTGTCACCAAAACAATAACCTTCCGTCCCCTTTGGTTCACTTGTTCAAAAGAATCATAGAATCTCACAATATTAGGATGTTGCAGTTCTTTCAACATTTCTGCCTCTTCACGAAATCTCTGCCTTTCATTCTTGCTCCATTTCTTGTCCTGTAACATACAGATACAAGAATTCTAAGTGGATTAAGCCATCATAATTGAACTGAAAATAATACTGTGATGCAATTTAGATTACTGAAATTTCTTTACAAAAAGTATTTTTCTTTTTTCAGTCACGGTAACCTTGATAAGTGACCTTTAAACACCAAAATTTATAGGCCTCTTCCTTATCACAAGTTTATGCCAATCGACGTTTGGCACAGATCAGCAATGTTGAACTAATGTTATTGAGCAGAAAAAATTTCTTCTTTCAGGTAATTTGACTTTAAAGAAGCCATTGTAGCTCAGAGGTAGCAGTAAGTATGTCAAACTCAAAATTGGTTCAAATGCTACTGCCGGACCAGCCTGGGTCAGCAACAATGGTGTATCTCTAAGTAAGGCACTTTACTCCAATTACCTCAGCAACAAACTTTTTTGCTGTGCCACAAAGCACTAAACCAAGCCAATCCCTTGACCCTCAACCTTTTGATCTTGAAATTCAAGTAAATAAAATCTGCTAACTAGATTGTAGACATCTTCCGTTATTGTGTGGAAACAAAATTGTAACAACTGACGGCAATATTGATGGATGAACACCACAATACACTACCTTATGGCAGGAATATAAAAAGAACAAAGGACACATCTTTAAATGATGACCATAATATGTACCAAGTTTCAAAGCAAACTATCAAAACGGGGTGATTACAGTGGTCCCACTCTTGAATGGTCCCCCGACCAGCGACCACCCACTTCTTGCAGCCAGAATCCCTTGGCACCGATGAGTTTGTGTTCAAAATTACCCCTCAAGAATGGCCACTCCTCTAACGCAACCAGCGGCCAACATGTTAATACAAAAATGTAAAATGTCTATTCAGTTGAAATAAGTCTATTCTTAACACAAGAAGAACCTTTAAAAATTAATATTGCTTTAAATGAAGATATTAAATGCTTTATGTATGTAGCTTTCTTACAACATACATTACATATACTTCTCACAAAAAATTTAGTCCCTCTCTGGAAAGTCCACCCGTCTTATAAAGCCACTTTCCTGGTGCAGAAGGGGTGGTTGTATAAGAGGGGGACCACTGTAGTTGCAATCACAAAATTGTTTCATGCAATACGTTTAGCTGCAAGAAAAAAATGGGTAACAAGTCAAAAGAACAAGAATCTCTTGAGGGGCTGACACTCTACTGGCTGAAAAGAATTTCCTCCTTTTATCTGTGGAGTGCTGAAACCATTCAATATTCGTCAATGATAAGATTTTCAAACCAGGTGCTGTGGTGGATATATTGGATTTCAATGTGACACCGTTTTTCATTTCTGACCAACTGGGTACTGTAAAAAGTCTTTTGGTGGAAATTCCTATGTTAATAATACCCAAAGAGCTAAAAATTGTGAGGACATTAATTGATCCATATGCATTTTGAAATGATGGATGTAATCAGTACAAACTGGCGTTTCAATGAAAACCGAAGATCACAATCTTAGACTACACAAGGCTCCAAAATAAAGAACAATTAATGTATAAAAATTGCATGAACAAAGTAATTTATCAATATGCACATCTTCTGATGATAAGCGCAGTATTTACCAAGTTGCAAAGTAATCCATCCAAATATGTAGGACTAGTTCTACTTTAAAAAATCACGGGCCAAATGGAATACATGGACACAAGGATTTGTATGTATCCCTAGCTCTATAAAGCTGGGGTTTCAACATAAGCTGGAAGCCAGCTATAATCACTTTATTCATACAAAAATCACAAACTTCAATTAAAGAATTTTGAAAAAGCTCATTTTAAAAGTTGCATAATTCATCACTGACAATTCAGTCAAGATCAGCATATTCTTCCTTTCCGATTAACTAATAAATTACCCATCACCACAGCCCACCAAAGCCATTACTCCATCAAAAAACAGGTGCAGTGATTCTTTGTTGTTGTTGTTGTTTTAGGGGTTAACGCCATTTTTCAGCACAAGATAGGCTATACATGGTGGCCAGTATAACTGGTGGAGGAAGAACCCTGGAAAACCCAGGGAAGAACCACTGACCCATGAGAAGCTACTTGCAGGCTTTCCCACGTACCCACGCATTGATGCTACTTTCTGGACGTTGCTACAAAATTTCTAATTGATATAAGATCTCAATTTATGTACCACAATTAGACAAAATATCCCATGATTGGAATAAAGAAAAGGAACAGAATTAAGGGAAGGTCACTTTGCTCTGTTAAAAGTTAAGATCCTGAACTAGGTCAGAGATAGGAACCAACTTACAGCTGTTTAACATTGCATATATACAAAAACCTCACTGTATTGAGGTATTTTTAAACAAACCCTGCCAATTGACACAGAGCCAAGTCTGTTGCACCGCACAGACTTTTCAGTATTGTCCTTAAGTCAATAACATATCTCCCCTTTAAAGCTTACTGATCCCATTCATAAAGTTGGTCAAGGTTGTCCTAAATAACAAATACACAACTTGTAAAGGGTTGCACAATTCAATTACAGTCCATACCCCTTGTACAAAATATTTCACATAACTCTGAAAACCCATGTTAGTAATTTATGATATAAAGTAAAGTTTTATGAACCAGTTTTTATCACAATAACTGACGTAATTGGAGAAATTCTTTTTTTAATGCAGAAAACTGCATCCAAGAAATTCATAGGCAAATATACAACCCCTGATAGTCATCTAAAAGTACAAAATGAAAAATATAGCAGCCATTAATTAATTTTGGGTCAGCTGTTGCATGTAACAAGAAATTACATAACATGAAAAATTCTCTTCTTCTCTAATAAAGATTTTCATAATTATTATCCCAACACACACATCCATTATAATCCATACCATTTAACAGAAGTTTCGGTTTACTACTGATCAAACAAAATTTCCTGGAATCCAGGAAAAGAGTTTCTTCTTTCTTGACTGCTTACTTCTGACACAATCTCCAATATAATTCTGAAATAACACTTTCAAGATAGCCACCTAGATGACCATATTGGATATAAAATAAAAGTTTTAGGACAGGGGTGTTTGGAAACGTTGTCATACTTGACTGCAAACTGGCATCATTTGTACAAATCTGAAAGGCCCAGGTATCTAAGGCATTCACTATGACAGATCACTGACATCTCACTCCTGTCTACACAACACGTGGGCCTTGGCACAACCATCATGGGTATGTGAGAAAGCTCATCTATTGCTTCCTGTGGGTAGGAGTTTTTCCCCCATTTCTTCCTCCACCAAACAATTTGGCTGCCATGTATAACCTATTGCATACTGAATAATGGCATTAAAGCTACTTAATGCCTGGTCACTTTCTGTTGAATTTGCTCAAAATTAACAGCAATAAATACCCAAACATGATCATTTATTAATTTTAGTAGGGGTGAGTACTGAATTAAAAATCATACTGTGATATTATTCAACATTATTGCAATATATTGATTGAAGAAAGAACTACAGATTACCATTAATTTACTGAAATAAAAAGAATGCAAACTGCAAAAAATTACTTAAAATTATGAAATTACATAAAAACAATACAGAAAATTAATAAAATGCATTACAGTAGCTGCAATCTAACACAGAAATAGTCTTTTGTCTGAACAGTTCACAGTTTGTGGTTTACTTTTGGATAAACATAAAATGCATAAAACCGCAGATTGGTCTTTTCATTGCCACTTTACCCAGTGTAGTTCAAACTGAATGGCCTTGAAAATCACATGATGGAACTTACTTCAAACATTTTTTAAAAAAAAGATAAGAGCATCAACATGATTTGGTTTTAGGGCTCAGGTGGCGCTTTACAGTTTCACGTAGGGTTAGAATTTTAAAAAAAAAGATTTCCCCCGGCTTTCCTCACTAGTTATACTGGCCATTTAAAAAAGACCTTGTATATCTTAGGTATAATTCAAAGAACCTTTAATTCCCTTTATTTTGATGTATGATTGATAGGTGTAATATGGGTTATAGAGTATACAGCTTGGCCTTACTCCAGATATGCATCTTTCAAAAAGTGCAAGCTCCACTTGGCCATTTTCACTTCCTGAACTTCGGAGGTAAATTGTGTAAAAAAGAGCCAGTAACTTTTTTTTTACATTTTATATATTTGGTAATTCATTCACTGCACTTTCAGAAGCTGGTATTGTCTAGCCTGACAAAATTCATTTTCCCTATTTTAATAGCTGCTTTGGATAGTATACTTTAGAATAATTCAGGCTGATTTTTTAGCACAAGGTTGCAGTCATTTTAGTTAGCAGTGTGCTTAGATCATGTACAATTTCCAAAAGTACATTATCCAAAGAAATATCATCCACATTACATTAATGTAGCATAGAGGTATGCCAACATTCTCTCCATTGTGCATGTTTTAAATGCAAACAACTTCGCCTTACGTAAGTCACTCTCTCAAAAGTACATAATAACTGGTAAGCGCCCCCTGAACATTGTGCATTTACTATATCTCCAGCAGTGGAGAACACCCTCTCAGATGGGACACTTGTTGCTGGGATGCACAGTAAGGATTTAGCAAGCCTAGCTAAACTAGGAAATCACTGCTCATGATTTTTCCACCACTGAAGAGGATTTGAATTCGAGGGAATCAACGGAAACACGCTATAGTTCTTAACAAATTAACCCCTGGTGACGAGTATACTAGTCGTACTTTACCTCCCTGATCTCCCGTGTGCCTTGCTAAAGTGGCTGAGTTTGCATAGCTTGTATCCTGAACACCGAGTTTGAGAGGCAGTATTTATCAAGGCCTTTCTCCCGCTCGACGAGTTAAATCGGCGCAAACTATTGGTTGATTTAAAGCCATTTCCTACTAATGCAGGCAGTTTAACCAATATAATTTTAGCTTACATAGATAGAGCTCACATTGCTGAACAAAGGGAAAAAAATTCACTTCATTATCAGTTGATTTAGTGAAAATATTTCGATTTTAAAATGATGCCAACTGACGAGAATCAGCCTCTAGGAGCAGACTTTTACTTGACGGATTCTGACGGAGAATCTTCTGGATTTTCATCAGACGAGATCGATAGTGACATTGAAATAACAGCGGTAGTGATGAGAATGTTGAAGAAGATGGAGAAGAGGGTGGAGAAGAAGAAAATGAAAGAATAGCTGATCGGTGGATCATAAACAATAGAACATGCATTGGCAATACACAGGACCAACACCCGGGCCAACAACGGATTTAGATCCTGATGCTAATGAATTTAACTGTTTTGAGCTTTATTTCCAGCATTTTTATTTCAGTTGATTGTAGTTGTTGTTGGGTTTAACGCCATTTTTCAGCACGCGATAGGCTATACATGGCGGCCAGTATTAATGGTGGAGGAAGAAACCGGAAAATCCCCAGAAAGAACCACCGACCCTCGAGAAGCTACTGGCAAGCTTTCTCACATATCCACACTGGCCGAATCCGAGACTCAAACCCACGCAGACAGAGGTGAGATGACAGTGATCCGTAACGGAGAGCGCTTTAGACCACTCGGTCAGTTGATTGTAGATGAGACCAATCTCTATGCAAGATGAAAGCAGGTGGAGAAAAAAAATCCAAACTGGAGAGATGTTACAGAGAGAGAAATTAAA
The DNA here is from genome assembly GCA_028554795.2 of Sinohyriopsis cumingii. NCBI lineage: Eukaryota > Metazoa > Mollusca > Bivalvia > Unionida > Unionidae > Sinohyriopsis > Sinohyriopsis cumingii. Next base: position 132,037,253 of record CM068826.1, on the reverse strand, counting down.
GCATGGATGGGGAGGAGAATTTTTATGAGTATTCTTCAGCTCCCTGAGACAGCCATGTACTGGTCAACAGATGCCCTATTTGGAAACCTAAGTATTAGAAGAGTAATGAAGAGAGATAGGTTTGATAAAATATCACAATATTTTCATATAAATGATAGTCATAGAAATCCTCCCAGGCTTCAACAAGGTCATGACAAGCTGCATCATGTGAGGCCAGTGTATGATGCCATTCAAAACAGCTGCTTAGAAAACTACAATCATCATCAAAATGTAAGTGTAGATGAAGCCATGATAAAATTTCGAGATAGGTTATCTTTTCGCCAGTATCTACCAGCCAAGCCAACAAAGTATGGAATCAAGGTCTGGATGAGGGCTGACCCAACAAATGGCTACACCAATGAATTTCAAGTCTATACAGGTAAGGATGCAGGTACCAGAGAAGTTGGATTAGCAACACGTGTCGTTATGGACCTAACAGAAAAGATTTGGGAAAGAAACCACATAGTAAATGTAGACAATTATTTCACCAGTCCCGATTTATTCAAGAAGCTTCTACAGAAAGTTGCATATGCACGTGGAACCATAAGATCTAACAGAAGAGGATATCCCATACAGCATCTTAATAAAAGAGACATTAAGGTTCAAGGGGAATTTAAAACAGTACAGCGTGGCGAAGTAACAGCCTGTATTTGGATGGACAAGAAGCACATGTACACTCTATCAACAGCAGAAGATCCAGCAGCCATAGAGAGGACAGTACAGTGCAAATCCAAAAATGGAGAAGTCAGGGACATCAGAGCGCCATCTATCGTGCCAGAGTACAACAGTAACATGAAGGGAGCAGACACGGCAGACCAGCTGAGAACACAGTACAGTACATACAGAGCAGCAAAAAAATGATGGTTGTACCTGTTTTGGTTTTTGTTTGCTATTGCAGTAACCAATGGATTCATACTAATGAGGGAATCAGTACATCATGTCAAGCAGAGCAAGAACAGACGGATAAAGGCACATCGATTGGTTGATTTTAATATGAATCTGGCAAAACTACTTATTGGAGACTACCAGGAAAGTGATAGAGCAGCACTAGCCACAAACACAGGAGGCCACTATCCTAAGAATGGTGAAAAGAAGGGAAGATGTCAACAGTGCAGTAAACAGAAGTGACGCCGTGAAGTTTTGAATATGTGTATTCATTGTAATGTTCATTTGTGTGCGGATTGTTTTAAACCATATCATGTATATCTTTTGAAGAATCGTTAAATAAATGTTTAGGAAATACATTATATTAGCACGAGTGTGCATAATTCAAGGTTTGTTAAATGTTTTATTAGTTTTTTAAATTTTCAGTGAGAATTCTAAGGAAGAAAGGCATGAAGAGGCATGGCAACGGAAATGGTTGAAACTGATGAGCACAATGAGTGCCTTGACCTGAGCATATTTCTGAGGAATGATCACTTCTGCAAACTGCTTTCCACCTGAACATTATTTCGGGGGTCACGTGCATGTAAAAGTTCTCTAAACTCTGACAAATCCACCATTCAGTATGGACGCATGTCCTTTATGATAAATCTGCACACCTTTTCAGTTATCTGTAAAGCACAAGAAGATTTCTAGGGGTACTTTGCACCAATGAGCACTGTTACGGTTCTCTGGATTGGCTGCAACATTTTAGCTTTAGAAAGATCTGAATTATCTTCACATGATGAACTCGCATTAGCAGGAATTGATGATCTATTGTCTGTTATCTTGTAATTACCACATTTCCCAGGATGGTGCTTTATTGTGTTGTAGGTTAGATTTGTGGTTCCACCGGAAAACTTTACATGAGCATCATATAGTCAGCACATAGCAATCACATCATCAATTTTCCCATCCCTTTTACTCTTTCTTAATGCAAAATGAGTCCATATGGCAGGTCACTCTTTTTAATTTTTCACCAGGTCAAACTCAGTCATGCTTGAAATGCTTGTAGCTCAAGGTCATTTTCAGTTAGTCATCAATGTCAACAAGGTGCTTATTTGCTGACAAAGAGAAATTAAAGCTTCAAACTGGATGAAGATTCACAAATATGTAACTTCCAATTACCCATGCTGCAACTGCCCAGGAAAGGAAATAGAAATGATACTAAAGTGGATTACCAGAGGTAAAGGTATGGAATTCAGTAGGTCATTGTCAATCAGAAGCAATTAGAAGTAGTAAATTATGGCTAATATTAATTCATAATAATAATATAGTTCATCTGCTACTTCTTATAAAAATTTACATCAATATCATACTATATCAATATAAGAAAGTTATATCATGATTATTGTATTGTCGGTTTGATAGCACAACATACCGGTATTTAATATTATTGTACAACCCTAAATTTTAGCAATGGCAGCCATATTGGATCAGACTGGCATCCAATGAACAAATCTGTAAGGCTTTGACTGCAACATGTTCCTTGAAAAATCATGTGCAGATCTGACTACATCTGGGATGACCTGGGGTTTTAAAAAAAATACACAACCCTTAAATTAAAAGGTTGATGCTCTACCAACAGCTACTATAACAGATAATGCACAATAGATGCATGCATGAAAGACAAAATTAAACTAAATTTGTTTTAAATTCTTTAGATCATTCAACATGTCACAAGCACAAGAAAAAATTCATAATGGATTAACTGAATAACAGGAGTATGTCTTATCCACGTAATATGTGATTGGAAATACAAATTGATACCAGCTTGCTGCTGCAGTAGCAACGATATCCAAGACAAATCAAGTTAAAAAAAGCTCATGGAGAAGAGTCATTTGTGAAAGAAAACCATCTAAAAGCAGATCCAGAGCTGAATGAAGCCTTCATTAAAGCCTTGAGGTGCAAAATGTTGTATATGCCAAATCATTGCAATAATAATGAATCTTGAAAGATGTTGGTCCTAAACATAGTTGGGTTCCATTAAAACCAGATAACAGTAACGTTTCAACACATTATGAGCCAGGTAATTTCTCCCTCAAAATGTGAAACCAGCCAGTCTTCACATGTATGCAAATTAATCAAATGACGAGTGGCAACATTCATGGGTCAACTGATTTCAGTCAAAAGGTGCAACACAAGATCTCATGATGTCACCATTATAAAGATATGAAGTCAATACCATGCAATGACAGACCATCTTCAGCTTTGCCCTTCAATTCATTCCAGCACCCAGCTGATCACCAATATTCAATGGAGACTTATTTTTATCTAATGAATGCTTTTACTTCTCAAATCTGCCTTAAAAAAGCAAGCTTGCTGCTCTTCATTCCCCCTCTAATCAATTTGTGTGCCACATGCAAATGCTGTTATTAGATTAGTTACAATCGAAATTGTTCAATGTATCACATCACTACCAGGGCGTGAAAATTATGCCGGTCCAAGGTATGTGACCAATAAAACATCCAATCCAATTAAAATCAACTTTCCACTGTCCTGCATGAAGACAGCAGCCGCAAGAATCAACCACAGTGAATTTGTATGCCACAAGATATGCACTGTAGAAGAAAAGAAACCCAGGTCCAAAACTGATGGAAATTATGACAAAAAAATAAACTTGTTAAAACTTCACAGGATCACTGGAAAAAGGTCTGACCATGAGTTGACAAGAGGTCATTTATGTTTATTCAGCATGTACGTCATACATGGAGTCTGCCAATCATTAAAGCACCTTATTCAAAGGCAGATTCAATTTTATTATTGACACACTGATTACACAAGAAACAAGCCATAAGTATATTACTTTAACCTGAAAGGTTATTTATAGTAAATGAACAAATAAACATATACTTCTCAATCAAGACTATGATTCCCTGAACATTTACAATGGTTAGTGCATAATCAGTTGTTTACCATGTCATAGGGACCAGAACTGGTTGATTTCTGTCCTGATAAGACCAGTGCTCACTGACTGCCTTCTCTTGAGAACACACAGCATTTGATACATACACTCCTAAGGCCATGGCAATGTTCATCAGAGGTAGAGCAATGTCAGGTAGTCTGTTTTCTCTGACTTTCCCCATCTCACATTAGATATCTGACAACAATGTCAAAATATCTATATAAAAAATCAGGTGACAAAGGTCAGAAGAAACTCTGGCTATCTGCCAAGTGAATACAGTAATTACTATTAGGGCTTCTAATTGGCTTAATGTATGTGAGTAGGATTTTTAATACTTTTGCAGTCATATCACTACGATATCTGCAGTGTGGCAGTTTATATTGATGTATAGCACTGGGGTATCATGCCGTAGACATGTATCATGATGTCCCACCCAGTCACATTATCCTGACTACAGGCCGACCAGTCCTAACACTAATCTCTTAATGCCGAGCGCCTAGCGAGGCACCTGTTAGTACCATTTTTTTAAGTCTTTGGTATGACTTGGCCAGGGTTCAAACCCACAACCTCCCACTTCAGAGGCATACGCTCTAACCACTAGGCAACTGGAGTCTAATTGGCTTAATGGTTTTCCAAACTGTTTCACTGAAGGAGCTTTGAATTGCAAATGTGTTTATTTGTGTTTGGTATTTGTTTGAATAACTTTTAAACTTGAAGTTTTAATTAATTAACTATAGCACTGACATTCAAAAAGGATCCACCAAAAGAAGGTACAATCCTGTGATTTGAAAATTTCAAAATATTAAAGTTTGTAAAATACTTATATGATTGCATAAGCAATAAAGTAATTGTCTCAACTTTTGAGTTTTTATTAATTTTGTTATTTTTTCTAGTCATGTGTTAATGTTAATGCACTGAAGTAAATATTCACGTATCAGCCTAAGCTGTTAGACCAGTCCTTGGCTTCACGGACCTGGTCAGTGTAGGGTCATACTGGTCCTGGACCAGCAAGTCAGAAGTGAAATTTGCAGGGCCTGAATACCTGAAGTACCCAAAAAAAAGAAAGCAATTACAAGCATCTTCATTGACTGAATTAATGGATGGTACCTCTTATTTCTAAAGTGAATATTTGAACATGGTTTAAACCAAACATCTTGATTATTTCAAGAACAGTTTAAATCTTATAACTTTTTTAACAAATCATTTCCTTCCTTCCCAACTTTTGTTAAGTTTAAAGACTTTTTTGCTGTAATTTATGATAAATGGTGGGATTGGGGGTTAAGATGACTGATCCGACAAGATTTTTAAGACATGAATTTGAACTCTTTTTAAAGGAGGATGAATATAGCTGAAAATGATAGGAAACATCTGTTTGAGGATGGTATTACCTGGTAAACCTAAAAATAGACATTTACTTCAGTATATGCTTTTTAGGTCTGGTTAACATGTAGGTATACAAGTATATTGCTTCATTACCTACAGGCTTTTAACACTGGGCTGGTATCAATATTTTGCTAAAACATTTTCTATTCTTCCCTCCAAAGATAATGTGCACATTAATACAGCAACTACCTTGTTTAAAAATACATAGAACCCCATGCAGGGTTGGCCACAGACTCAACCATAAAAATACCTATCCAACTGTGTCATAAAAAATTTCTAACACACAAAAAATGTAATATATTCATAAGTCATAGAATCACCCAAGAAGCTCATGTGTCTACCAGAAAAATGGTTATTATTATCATTTCAACAAAGGAGATAATGGGGGACATTATGGGATTCCTGCAATCCACTACTTCTTGATCTTTACCCTTGCAAGTCACTTCATTACTACATGGTTACGGTAAGCAAGTACAATAATGAATGAGAAATACTAAAGGGAGTGCCCTACAACTTTGATCTGACTCGGCATATATAAACCTTAGTGAAAAAGAGAATTCTACAATTATTTACTATAAAGAATCTCAATTTAGTACTGTATCTCAACAGATGTGTAAAACAATTAAGGTTTCATTATTAAGATAAATATTATATTCAACCATGTGCAGGGGAATCACTACAATGAGGTAGCGTAGGTACATTACAGAACTTACTACATGTACAGAGAATAATCAAAAACTTCATGAACACAAATCAAATAATATATGGTAATAATACCACCACATGCTAATTTATATCACAATGCTAATTTGTATCAATCGGGTTCAAGACAGCCCCATGCTTGATAAAAATTATTGTTGTGCGTGATCTGCAAGGTACAAGTTTCTAAAAAATTCAACGGCACATAGAAGTCAACATTTAGTGGATGGGGCAAAATATTCATGGAAATCCACTATCCCAATGTGCAACAATGACAATACTAATTTACTATGATTATCATCAACATTATTGTTGTACTATCATTCTTGTTCTTGTTGATCTGAGTACTGCTGTTGACGGTTGGTCCCATGCCCGCTATTGCAGACCATACAAGGACATTAAAGTTCTGGCAAAAATAATGTCTTTTAAACATCAGTGACAGTCCCTGTCTGTCCTTTAAATTCAAGGTATTGTATTTAAAAAAATCCAGAAATCCAATAGAAGACCCTTTCTTCTTTATTACTGTAGTATGCTAAAACCATCTGCTGCTCTTGGATTACTTCTGTCAATATGACCATGTATTCAAGGAAAAGCCACTTGATTTTCAAAATTAACATGACAGCAGCCATACTGGACAAAATATATCCTTTTAATTTATGACCAACTTGAGATCATAAGATGTCTTCCTGCAGAAAGTCCATGTCAATAGGACCATGCATTCTGGAGAAGCAGCAAGAAGATTTTCAACACAGCCATTACAGTGACCATATCTGATGTCAGATCAGCAAGTTTTACTTTAGGACCTACTAGATACCTGAAGTATGGTGAAATCCATGTATGATATGACTTTCCAAACAGAAGGAAAAACAATAAGTAGAATTTTTCAAGAAAGTCTTTTTGATGAAAATCTCATTATGATATGACCATCCAAAATTCAAGGCAAACAAAGACAAGATTTTCGAGATGGCCACAGTGGAACTCAAATGGGGTCCTGGGTGACCGCTTGCCTTTCAATTTTAGACATCTCACCTCTGTCCATGTGGGTTTGCATCTCAGGCTCGGCCAGTGTCAGTATGCAAGAAAGCTTGCCTGCCCATGTTAGTTATTCTTCACATGATTTTCCAAGGTCCTTCCTACACCAGATATACTGGCTGCCATATATAGCATATCATGTGCTGAAAAATGGTGTTAAACTCGCAACAACAACTTTCTGTATAGGAGAATTAGCAACAACAAGACTATCAATATAGGTGAAAAAGCAGCCATATTGGATGTCAGATCAACACCATCTTTATTATAAAACTGACTGGTCATTGTAATAAATTTTCTGATAAAACCCAATGTCAAAATGATATCAATTCCAAAGGCAACAATAAAAAATATTTCAAGATACCCACCATGGCATGGTGGTCATCTTGGCAGTCAGATTGGCACCATTTTTTAATTAGGACCAACCACACTACAAAGAATGTTCATTAAAAGCCTAAGTCAATATGACCATCCATCCAGAGATTCAAAAATCACTTGCCTAGGGGAATTAAAAGTTAATGCCAGACAACATTTTTTTCCCCAATGTGAATGCACAGTTGGGAAACCAAACAATGGTTAAAAACTGATCATGTTAAAAATTATGCAATTTTCTGGCTTATTCATCAATATAATTCTGATCTTATCTTGTCCCTCTGGGTAGCTACAGTAAGGTGCATGAATTATCTCGAAGTAATCACCGTCCATAATACTTGGCTCTCAGGAAGAACCTTAAGTAAGGCTCACAAATGTTTGTCTATCGTGCACATTCACTACCTCGCTTGGCTCTCAGCATTAAGAGGTTAGTGTTAGAACTGGTCGACCTGGTGTCAGGATAATGTGACTGGGTGGGACATCATGCTACATGTCTGTAACATGGTGCCCCAGTGCTAGACATCACTAATACTGCCACACTGCAGAGATCATAGCGATATGATGGAAAAAAATTTTAAGTTACATTAAAAGTTTAGATACTACAGCTGTTGTACAGTTTCACTACTGCTGAGTGCTATCATATCAGTTACTGAGACTAATGAGACTGGTTCCTAGGCTGAATACTAGAGCATCATCAAGGCTGACTACAGAAACTGTCAGTGGGGAATAAACTCAGCTTACCTTGTATTGTGTCTGTTATTCATATATTTCCATTTTATACTACAAAGTTGAGAGTGGTACCTCTCAAAACAGTCATTATCCACACATAAATGATGATGTATATTCCAAAATATGCACATATCTCTGTGATGCTGATTTCATATCATTTCAGCCTCAGGTCTTGCTTCTGGTCCCCCATTTTCTTGACATAATCCATAGCTGCCAACCCTCCAGGGTCACAAATAGTGAAAATAGGGATAAAATTAGTGAATTTTGACATGAATTCGTGAAGCGATCTTCTCGTCTGGGAATATTTGTCAGAACAAATGTTTAGCATAATCTCCAGCTGATAAAGGTACATTGTGTTCAACGAGAAAACTCGCAAACAATGCTTCGGCATTGGTAGCTTGCAGGTCTTCCAGCAATGGCTTAAAGTATTCCAGAGCTGAAATCTGCTGTGAGTTCTTAATTTTCCCAACCTCTTGACTATACCAACCCGCTTGTTGTACCTCCCTACTGATTTCAATAATGGAAACCTTTAATGTGATAAAAAATGCAAGGTACTTAGTCAATTCATTCATTGATTTATAGCTTGTAACCTGACTGTGATAAGAGTGGCCCATAACATAGTCATCTTCCTCGCGTTTCATGCTGAATGAATGTTTTCAATATGATAGACGGACATGATCAAGATCCATTTCCATATCCTGGACAAGTCCATTTTCAGCAAAGGGGTGTGTGCACTACTATAGATGTACATACATATGTCATCTGCTTCTGATATTAACAATGTTGAATCAAGCAAAAGAAAAAAATGACAAAAACAAAATTTCCTTTAAAATGGATTTAACAAGCAGTTTAATTTCTATGTTCATATCTGCAAAGGGATATACAGTGCAACCCCGCTATAACGCGAATTCGGATATAATGCTGTCATGGCATGCCTCCCAAAATTTTTGTATATTCATTCGCACATGAAAAAAAAAATTTCAAACGGGTTTGATGGTAATGCAAGTTTCATCGCTACACTGGCAAACTCTGTCAAGAGTTCTGATATTTGTTTCTGTTGGGCTTTGCTGATAGTTATTGCTTCCTAAATTGTTTTAAAAAATCAACTGCACTTGACAGACATGATTTTGGTATTCCACAACAAAAAAACTGAAAATTTGAAAGGGTGGTTTGGGGGTCCTCCTCCAATAAGGTCTCGTGGGGCAGCACCCCAGATCCAGGAGGCCGAAGGTCCACTGCCAAAATTGCATTTTACAGTCATAAAAAAACTGCTCCTGGTACAACTTATGTTCATAATAACAAAGTAATCATTTGAAAAACTAACAAACTTACCAAAAACTTTCAACTTGAATAATTTCACAATATTTATTGTCACATGAATTTGTTCTCCAACACCATTGGTGCTTAAGTTATTTCATGTGCATGTCAGTGTTCACATTGTAATTAGGTCCAAAAAAATTCTCAATTTTTGCAGCAAATAGATTATACGCCCCTCTTTTCATAACAAATCTGTAAAATAAAAACCCAAGTACATCAACTATATACAAATAATCCCATACATTCACTTGTCTTTTTCTCAAATGGACACAGCCTGTTGATATTTCATTCAAGCTCTTTGTGTGGCTTTGGCAAAGATTTGTTAGCCTTCCATTTTTGGCTCAATGAACAATTGTTTCTTTTCCTTCTCAATGAGAGCCTTTTTCCTTTCAAGCCGGTGCTTGTATTGGCAACATGCAGTGCGCATATTCTGACAGAGAGCTACATCTGTTCTCTCATGCAAGAAATCTTTCTTCTTATATAATTAACTGCACTTTTTCCAGATGCCTTCTGCGCTTAAATTTCTCCATATGCAGCTTCTTTTGTATGTGCCATTCCTAACTCTTCCAACCACGATTAACGTAGAGCAGAGGTCACAAAATGCCAGTCCTCAAGCGTTCAGTTTTCTTATAAACTAAATTTCCTTAGACTTTTCGCTCCAGCCATTCCCATTTCCATACGTTTTTTAAACCTTTATCTAAACTTCTCGTGTCATGGTCTCTCTCACTAATATATGTAATGAATACGTTACAAGAGTAATTGCGGAATGGGACCAAACAGATTGTTTCAAAAAGCAACAAAAAAAGACAGGTTCGGAGATGATATAAAAAAAACCCAGACTATATCAAGAAATATCTGATTCAAGTCAGGAGAAAAGCAGAATTCCACTTTAAAACGGAGAAAAATCATGTCTGACTGGAACACTATTCCGACAAATTATATAATCACGTTTTGCATTCTATATATGCAGTAAAGTCTGACTTCAAAGAAACACTGCTGCTGTTCACACACACTAATCAAAAATATAACAGCGCAATGTTTCCTCAAGCAAATTAACATCTTTTTCAAAAAAACTGACAGGCACATCGCTTAGAATACAGGACGGGCCCAATCTAAAACTACTGGGGCCACAGGATATCAGATTTTTTAAGCACTCGATGTGACCATCAATTCTGGAGTTGCAATGACAAGATTTTCAAGTGGCCCACTGTAGCAGCCATACTGGATGTATGAACAGCAATAAACCTGAGCATGTGTGTGTGTGTATGAGCACATGTAAATGTTCATGGCAATTCACCAAACAGTTCAGAAGTAGTAGCAACAAAGAGATTTTCAAGATGGCCACTGTATGTATGAGCAGCAACAAACTTGAACTTGGGAAGAATGTATGAGTTTACATTTTTATGGCAATCCACCAAATAGTTCTGGGTTAGTATCAATAACAAAAACTTGTGCTAATGTAATCAGACAAAACACCATCCCATGAGTTCTTCAGGTTCATTAGTAGAAGTAAAACCTCGAACAGTCCCAAAAATTATTTGTGTTCTATGGGAACCTTGCTTACTTCCTTCAAAGGGAAAGACAACAAGGCAACATTCATGTAGTTTATGTTCATTCTACTAAAATCCTGCAGTATACTATAGTGTGATACACTATTTCAAGAGTAAAAATTGTGATTCATCAACACTTCAATGATATAAAATCGGCTCTAACCACATGGCGTAAGTACACTCAATACAGGTTAATCTGAAAATAGCATCAATGGTATTACATCCATGGTTCTCAATAGATTTAAAAGCAGCAGTCGTTTGACCAAAGTCCACATAATCTCAAAAGTAAAATCTCAATAGTCATAGCAGAGATTATTTGTTAGTCATAGCGCAAACTTTTGTTTACGACTTCTCTATGTTGAATAAAGGGAATCACTTGAACAGCATTTTTGCAAGAAACAGACAAGCAGACATTGAGATTTACATAACCATTACCAATGTTTGAAAAGGTTTCTCTCTCCAACTATGCATTATTGTGCAAATATTTGATATGCTAAACAGAAATAGAATTATTTTATACTTTAGTGTGTGTGTGTGTGTATATATATATATATATATATATATATATATAATATATAATATATATACAGGGCTCGAAATTAGCGGTAGTCCGCTAGCCCAAGGCTAGCAGATTTCCCGTCGGACTAGTAACTCTCATAATGTTAATAGTCCAATGGGCTACTAAGTTTTGGTTATCAATAGTCAGCATTTGTTTATGCCATTCCCTCATAAGGACTTGACTTTGCAGATGTTCTGTAGAATCAAAGCAGTGGCCATTGTAAACACAGTCATAAAATATTAGCATGAAAAGATGAAGTCAATTTTTGCCTCGGAAAGGTGCGTTTCTATAACAAAAATCCATCCGAATTTGTGCATTGCACTTAACAGTGCAAATTATGGTCCCGTCATAAACAATGAAGTTTGGTAATTGATCCTAATTAATCTGAAAACGAATCAAATGAAAAAATGACATGGTATCACACTTTATTCACTCGACCACAGCAACAAACTACAAAGCTGTATACCACACAAAAGAACATGGCAAAAACTATTCACAGAAATTAGTTTACGTTTTTTTTTAAATTTCCTTTTTTTTTTTGCTCACTACCCAAATGCTCCAACAGTCACAAACAGGAAACTACGTATTTTATATCTCCATCGAAATAATTATAAGAATTAAATCAGTTTATTATGATTACGTTATTCTTGCTCTGACTTTCTTATAAAGGACACTGCCATTCTTTTTCTTGCTTTAAATAATTCGTGTCAGCTATACTATAACATCTCGTATTTCAAAACAAGGCACAATTCCCTCATAAGACACGCAAAATGTGACATTTGATACAAGGTGTTCAGCCACCGGAAAAAAGCAAAAGTTGAATGAGAATGATGAGGAATAATTCTTATGATAGGGAAAAGCATAATGGAAAGTTTCAGAAGAAATGGACAAAAGACAGGGAATGGCTGAATTATGACGAGGAATTGAACGTTATGTGGTGTAACTGGTGTACGCAATTTGCAAAAACACACAGAAAACATCCAGTTTTGTTGCAGGTTGTTCGAACTTTAAAACTGAATTAGTAAAAGTACATGAAAGCTGTGTGACATTGTTTTGTGAACAGGACAAGTAAAAAATGGCAGGACTAGTAAATTTCTCAATATACTAGTCCTTCTGGCTACAAAGAAATTTGTGTTAAATTCAAGCCATGTATATATATATTAGGGCATAACCGACTTTTGATCCGGAAATCGGATTCCACCGGATAGTATGAACTTCCGATTAATCGGAGTCGGACAAGGCAGGAACGACCGATTCGGATAATAAAAATAATAAAGTTGAATTTCTATAGCACCGTGTCTAACACTGCGTGTCATTCGATAGTGCGTTAATAAAGTTAAATAAGAAGTCAGAAAAGTCCAATATGGTCAACACAACGGGGTGAAACGATAATACTTGAGTTAGACCGAAAGATTTAAATTTATTAAAATATATAATACAGCCCAACCTGTTTATGTCAACATCCTCAATAATGAAGGCATAATATTGAATACATTGACACATGCTAATGAGGTATTAAAAGAAAATGATTCTTACAATCGTAAATATAAATAAAGTTAATAAGGAAACTTTCACAGCACAATAAACTTGTTTCAATCACCGATCACTTTGGAAAATGCAAGAATCGATCAGATTTCATTGCTTTTATTTAAGTCGCCACAAGAGGCCAACTTTATAGGACCAAACAAAAGCCCGTTTTATTTTTATTTGACCGCGACATTAAAGCATGGCGGCAAGATCAACTAATTGTTGAATAAAGTACAGGATGGAACTGGCCGCTTGCTGACATAAATGATTAAGGCGGGAAAATTAAAGCCTGGCGGCAAGATCAACTAACTGTTGAACAAAGAATGGGTCGGAACTGGCAGCTGGTTTCAGTGCATTTTACAAAAATAAAAAATTTCATGGATTCTTTGTGGCTTTGAACTTCGTTGCATTTTGCTATAGTCCTGCCATATCCTTCCCCTTGTGACATCGGTGTGATATGCAAAACGTGTGTAACACGGTTTAAAAAGTTAATTTGAAAAACCTTTTAATTTAGCATTTCCGATTAATTGAATCATATCCGGAATCGGAAAAATTTCATGCCCAAAATCCGGAATCGGAAATCAGTAGAAAAATGCTAATCGGTTATGCCCTAATATATATATATATATATATATATATATATATATATATATATATATATATATATATACATACACACTTGCTCAACATATTCTATTTTTAACTCATATTATTTTAAAAGCAAAAATACACCCACATAACTCTGAGAGATCAAATAACCTGCCCTGCAATGGCAGCTTTCAAACAGAATTACTGCTCTATACATGTAAATATGACAAATATCAAGTCCTTTAGACATTACTGTCATTATTCATTGTTATAACAATTTATAATGCACTGTTTGCTACACAAATATGTCTCAAGTTGTGAATCAACTGTCAAAATTACCTGTAATTCACACCATGCAACTGCCACTCCTGTATCAGTGTCCAGACCCTTGTATACTGTTTTAAAGGAACCTCTACCAATCTCTACATCGAACTTCAGGAATAGTCCATTCTCTGATGTTGCTACAGCTTTTTCTTCAGCGTCTTTCTTTTCGTCTCCCTCACCCTCCTTCTTCTCAAGTTCTCCATCCCCTTCCTTCTTCTCACTTTCTCCATCCCCTTCCTTCTTTTCACTTTCTCCATCCCCTTCCTTCTTCTCACTTTCTCCATCCCCTTCCTTCTTTTCACTTTCTCCATCCCCTTCCTTCTTCTCACTTTCTCCATCCCCTTCCTTCTTCTCAAGTTCTCCATCCCCTTCCTTCTTCTCACTTTCTCCATCCCCTTCCTTCTTTTCACTTTCTCCATCCTTGTCCTTCTTCTCACTTTCTCCATCTCCCTCTTTCTTGTCACTTTCTGATTCTTTTTTGCCTACTAAGCTTTCATCAACAGAACAATCTACTTTAACATCTACACCTGAATCTACATTTCGTGATCCAAGTTCACTAGGGTGCACACTATTTACAGTATCATCACAGACTTTGTTGCTTGATCCAACTACACTAGTAACACCAACCCCACTGTCTACTGGCTTACTTTTACTTTCTGCACAAGATTGCAAAACTGTGGTGGTTTCATTTATTGGTACTGATTTATTTGGTTTTGGCACTCTGTTCAGCTTACTTTCAAGAACTGCCACTGGATCTAAAGTTTCAGTAGTTATACCAACATTATCACATGCACTTTGTGGTAAATTGTTATTTTTAATATCTTTAGTAGTTTCTGTCACATCTGAACTGACAATCACAGGCTGACTCACTACAATGGAATTTCCATTGGTAACACATGTACTAAATCTATTATCATCTCTTCTAGTCATAGTCCTAGACATACTATCCTGCTTTACTTCACAAAAAATGCCAGTCACAACAGGATCCAAAAGATCATTCTCTGCATCAGCAGGTAAACTGTATGATCTTGACCTTGGGGATTCTAAAGCCCTACCAATTTTACTTAAAGAAACAGAATTAAGTCCACTAGTTACATGTTCAGTGCTTTGTTTCAAACCACTTGGCGACTTCTCTTTGGTGTCAAAAATTTGAACTTTGGCAGTTACGTCATCAGAAATACATTTTCTATCTCGGCCACTATTAACCACATGCCTGAATCTAGAATGTGGCGTTCCACTCTTGCTCCGTTCCGGTGAACGAGAAATATTTGAGAACTTAGGGCCCATCTCCCCTCCTGGCTTTAATAAAATTCTCGATTTTATGGGTTTTGTATATTTTTGATAATCTAAATGTTGCTCCTCTTTTTTCCTGCTACTATGCATATCTCCATTCACTGAAGATAATGCTGAGTGCAAATTTTTATTCATGTTGCATCTGTCACTTTACCAATTTATAACATACAACTGAAACTAAAATGTCCTTCCAAAGATCAGCTATAAATGGAAGACTAAGGTACAAAAATAAAAATACACTGTGAGACAAGTGCAGAGCACAGCTATTGACGGGTTTTTCAGTCTCCTGGGAGAACACTTGCATACTACTGCAGATTCCAGCTCTGCCTCAGAAATAATTACTAGGTACTAGTTATAACATATTTAGCGACTCGCGTCACTAATGTATTATCCTCGTATTCTTAGAACATGCAAACGTCTTCAAATTAATAATAATAATTACAAGTCAAACTACGCATCGTCCTCTTAATGTAATGAATTAACAGATTTACGTTCAATCGATGACAACTTATTCAAGCTGTTAAATGTGCGTTTCAGTGTTGTATGCACAGCCAATGGAAATGAATTAAACGTTTGGAAATAACCGATCGTTTTTAAACATTTCAAAAATAAATAAAATGCCTTTACGTATAGGACAACTTAAAATTTGTACACCCTAAGACATTATATAATTCAATAGCAAGACATGAGAAAATCTCGGTCAGACGGTCACCAATTAAACCTCCACTTCCGGGACAAACGGCGAGATATTAATCACTATTTTAACTCCAAAAACCCTAATATAGGGTGTATCATAGTCTGAATTTGTAATTTTATCCATATGCTTTCCTGAAGTTAATCCAGTCATTCATATTCAGCGAAATTTCAATAACTCCGTTTAACTGGAATGGCCACCAACAAGCTTCTCCTCATAACTTCTGGCGTTCAATAAATAGTCCATAATACTAAACTTCCGCGGATGAATACCTGGACTCAATCGTCATCGTTCGTAATAAATATATCTTATTATTTCAACAATTATTATTTCTTTCCTGAAATAGAATGATTAAAATAAGAATTCTGCATATTTATGAAGATTGATGACAACATAGTCAAGTAAAGATAATATATGCAAGGAACTATAACAGGTTTTTAAAGTAATTGGGCGGAAGACGATGTAATGGTTAACCTAATTCTGACTGTAGCCCTCGCTAACCTCCTGTGGGAAAACCGTATACACACCTAGTTTACCTTCCATTCTTGTATCACATAGGTAGTATAACGTAATGTGTGGATAATGTATAAAATGCAAGTATGTATTTTAAATTAACTTGCAGTCATCCTGGGAATTACCGGCTGTTTTTAATGTAATCTGGAAGTATAGTTATCTATTCATTCATATCGTGTTACTAAGGGAGTTTGTCACCATTATTTTTTTAAAATGAAATAAAAACTATGGATTAATATTTATTAAAGACAAAGTTTTTAAACAAATAATATGCAATAATTATAAGTCTTACCTAATAGTGAATCATACATGTCCTCAGATGTGTATAAATGTAATGGGACAGCCCAATGACAAATAGGTTCAAATACATACAAAGAAGTATACATTGCCATAGAAACATACCATAAAGTTTCATCCCCAATACTTTACTTTATCTTCAGTTAAAAAGCTTTAGAAATTACCTTCACAGTTCTTATGCATGCTCTTGACCAATACTGAAAAATGTAGTTATTTTTTTAAAAATGTTTTATTGCTGAAAATGATACAAAGATTATGATAAAACCCTATACCAGTAAAAAGAAACAGGGTTCTTACAAACAAAACTTAACGAAGCCTTTACTGACATTTACTTTACTCCTTTGAGATCAATCATCCTATGCTAGATTTTGTAGGTTGTATGCAAAAACTCACAAAACAATTTTGTGTGAATTAAAAAATTGCAAATTTAACAAAATCTAAATAATTGAGAACTGTTTTTAAAGTGTTATGAAAACAACAGTGCAAAACTAGGATCTAACTAGCCTGAGCACATTCAACTCTTAATGAGTCTTTCTCAAAGGAAAATACAAAACATAGACCAGACAAGCAAATAAAACAGAAAAACCATTGTGTTTGAAACACTTTACATGACTGTTTCTACAGCTATGTAAAATAGAAACAGACATGTAAAGTTTTGCAAACACAACAATTTTTTCAGTTACATATATATAGAGAGAGAGAAAAAGAGAGAGATTGTTGCGGCTTGGTTGCCAGGTGACCCTTTACCTTCACATACAATAAAAAAAACTGACCCTCACAATAATATGTGTATTAACACAGACATCACATGCACTTAATAAATTTTTTGAAAAAGCAAAACCCCAATAGCTGAACATTATGTTTAATCCAAACTGGATTAGTTAGTCGGGATTAATTTTCTCTAACCACCAAAATTTTAGCACTCCCATTGAAGTCAGAATAATTGTCTCTAGTCTGCCTCTATTAATAACTATTCTGTAAAATATCATTTTAATACACCTATTTCAAATGGCCCAATGTTTCCCAAACTTTATCTCTGGGTTGTCTCATCTTTGTCATTTCCTCCACTTGACCCTACATTAGCATATCTGTTGTACCGTTATCCTAGCAGGTCCTAATTAAAATCCAATCATGCTTCCAAACAAGAGAGGTTAACTGTCACAAGCTACCAATTTATGGTGAGCCTAGACTATATGTCAGACTTAATGGTTACCTATCATGCTGACCAAGATAGATTGTATTGCAAAAATATCTACAAAATTTTGCACCTTTACAACAACAATATTAATAATAGCAAAAATGTTCAGTAAATTTTTTTCAGCATGTTTATTTTTCAGAGAAACTTAAATTTATTGTGTATGTGTGTGTGTCTATGTGTGGGAGGGGGTTAACGTAGCTTTAACAATTTTCAGTCATATCACTACGCTGTCTGCAGTGTGGCAGATTTTAGTGATTCCAGTCACTGGGACATCATGCCGCAGAAATATAACATCATGTCCCACTCAGTCGCATTGCCCTGACACCAGGCCAACCAGTCCTAGCGCTAACCTCTTAAAGCTGAGCATCAAGCAAGGCAGCAGCGAATACCATTTTTATAAGGCTTTGCTATGACTCTGCCAGGTTTCGAACCCGGTTTGTGCAGTTTTAATGGATGTGATTTGGGTGAAAGGTAAATAAATCGAAAAGTAGAAAACACATACATAAGAAAAATTAAAGTTCACTTCAAACATTTTATGATATTTAAATGGGTGTGTATCATTTTATTAAAAGGGGAATTACAACTCAGACATATAAGGTCATATTCTTGTCATTTTGATAGTATAGTGCTGCGCCTCATTTTAGCTGTCATCGTCAACACTACTGATTATACCTTTGTCTGTCAAATAATCAGAATATGGGGTGGGGTAATAAAGTGGGGTCTGGTAATTTTGTTGTGGGAAAATGACCGTTGGGAAAATGACCGCTGGGGTTCACTCAGGGTGTAACTAATTTTACTGATTTACCCCTTAATGTTGATGGAGAATTTGCACACACACGTCTTTATAATGTTATGTAGTTTTGATGTTTTATTTTACATTATACGATAGTAATGCAGACCCCATTTGGTTATAAATCTGTCTATACTGTAAAACATTTAATAACTACTCTTCACACAATGCTACCTGACATAAATAAGCATTATTTTGCTCTCATATTCCACCTGCTTGTAGTCTCAGATATTCAATACCACATAAAGGTTCACTTCTATTCTGTTCTATAACAGATTCAAGGTTAATTTAACTAGCATCACCTCCAGCTGATAACTTTATCAGACTCAAGTTTAAGTGGACTGACATCAACTCAAGCTGATAACTATATTAGATTCAAGGTTAAATGGACAAACATCAGTTCAAGCTCATAATTACATCAGATTCAAGGTTAAGTCAAGTGGAATCTGAATAAAATTTTTGCCTATGCTGTATAGTTGTTGCTTTTCAGTTTTCTGCTGCGGCCCTCGGCTTCAAGAAAAACATTTTTCAGTGGCACATGGTGTCAAAAAGGTTGGACAGCACTGGCCTATATCATCTGGCATAAACTCCAGCTGATAACTGTATCAAGTTCAAGGTTAATTCAACTAGCATCAACTCTGAGTGCTGTATCAAGGACGAGGCTGATTCAACTCCAGCTGAGAACTGTATCAATGACAAGGTTAAATCAACTAGCTTCAACTCTGAGTGCTGTATCAAGGACGAGGCTGATTCAACTCCAGCTGAGAACTGTATCAATGACAAGGTTAAATCAACTAGCTTCAACTCTGAGTGCTGTATCAAGGACGAGGCTGATTCAACTCCAGCTGAGAACTGTATCAATGACAAGGTTAAATCAACTAGCTTCAACTCCCGCTTATAAAAACTGCAATCAGATACAGTATTGTCAGCTAGTATGAACTCCAGCTGATAAATATATCAGATTCAAGGCTAAGTGATGTACCCCTGGGGATTACTACTGTACATGGTAGATTGGATATTAATGTACAACTATGTGTCCCCAAAAGCCAAAAATTGTTTATGTACCACTTATATGTAGACCTATGTCACCTGTATAGTGCTAATCATTATGCATGTTATACCCAAGTCAAAGCAGATACACAAAATCTCTGATCCTACCCCTATGGTCGAATGGTCCTTAAAGAAAAAAAATTCTCAACATTATCCATACTCAACTGCCACAAGAAAAAAGTTTCTAATGGAGCAAAGCCTATAACAGTTACGCACATATTATCTAAACTGATCATGAATAAAATCTTTGTAAAATGAAGGAAATGGTTTCTGATATAGTTTGTGTCAACTATACAATATGTTTTATATATTTTAGCCCTGATTGCGGAAAAATGTCCTGAATGTTTCACTTTATGTTACAGAAAGTCACATTATGTACACAAGCCCCAAGCTAATAACTCATTGGCCATAGGTAATTAAGTAAATAGGTCTAAAGTAATCATCATTGACTGGCATGTCGGAATGAATTTAGATGTCAATTGGATGTAATAAACCAGAAATTCCTAAATAAGAACTGCATGTGTTGAGAATCTACAAGACTATATTTAGTACAGAGATTGGAAACCCCAGATAACTCTAAGATGAAAGTTTCTGAAAGAAGCTCAAAGTAACTGAAAACATTACGAGGATTTTTATTTATTCATTTATTTGAGTCAAGCAGTTATATTCAGGAAGATTCTCCAGTTTAGCTCATTGATTTATTCAAAGTTTGTTCATTGCCGGTTCATTTGTGCGTGTTTGGAATATCTTCCTTTTAATTAATACTGAATGCTGTATGTTTGTATTTCTCTTCCTTTCTTCTTTAATTATATGTATGCATGCTTCAGGATTATTTTTATTCAACCAGTCAGCTGGCATTGACAACATACCAGCAGAACTGATTCAAGCAGGAGGAGAAGAGATAGTCACAGTCCTGACAACAATCTGCAACAAGATATGGCAGACAGGAGAATGGCTCACCACATGGACTCAATCCTTGGTCGTCGTGCTCCCCAAGAAAGGAAACCTATAGCTATGCCAAAACTACAGAACCATCAGTCTGATCAGTCACCCGAGCAAAGTCATGCTGAAGATAATTCTCAACAGACTAAAGCCTCAAGCAGAGAAAATAATTGCTGAAGAGCAGGCAGGCTTCTGAGCAGGAAGGAGCACCACAAAACAAATCTTCAATCTCAGACTCCTTTATGAGAAATACCTTCAGCATCAGCAGATCCTATACCACGTCTTTATAGATTTCAAAAAGGCCTCTGCTAGGGTATGGCATGCGGCCTTATGGGCAGCTATGAGGAAGTACAACATCAGCTCAAACCTGGTACATGTTGTTCAGCACCTCTGTGACAAAGACCCCTGTGCTGTCCTCATAAACGACAGCAGAGGAGATTGGTTTTGAACAACAGTTGGAGTCAGACAGGAATGTATACTGTCACCTACACTCTTCAACATTTTCCAGAAAAGGATCGTGGAGGATGCCTTGAATGACCACAAGGACACTATCAGCATCGGAGGAAGTACAATCACCAACCTTTGCTTCACAGATGATATTGATGGTCTAGCAGGAGATGAAAAAGAACTGGCTGACTTGGTTGAGCGCATCGACACAACCTTCACAGCATACGGTATGGAGATTAGAGACGAAAATAAACAAACTGATGATGTTGTTGTTGTAGGGTTTAACGCCATTTTTCAGCACACGATAGGCTATACATGGCGGCCAGTATTAATGGTGGGAGAAGAACCTGGGAAAACCCCAAAAAGAACCACCGACCGCGAGAAGCTACTGGCAAGCTTTCTCACATACCCACATTGGCCGAATCTGAGTCTCGAACCCACGCAGACAGAGGTGAGATGGAAATGGTCCGTAACAGAGAGCGTTTTAGACCAACAAACGGATGACAAACAACACCTATGGCATCAGTGCAGAAATAAATGTCAGTGGACAGAAGCTGGAAAGAGTCACAAGCTTCAAGTACTTGGAATCAGTTATCACAAATGAGGGCTCCATACCAGAACTTTGCAGAATTGCCCAGACAACAGCAACAATAAAAAAAAGGTTGAGACCAATATGGAAAGATAGCAGCATTGCTTCTGGTTTAAAAATAAGGCTGATGCGCTCAATTGTCATATCCATCTTCCTGTATGCTTGTGAAATATGGACACTCGCATCAGAACTACAAAGAAGGATTCAAACCATCGAAATGAGATGCTACCGCAAGATCTTGGGCATCTCATACATTGACCATGTAACCAACGGAGAAGTCCACAACATGAACCAACGAGACATCGGATCCTATGAATACCCCTTGACCACTGTATTAAAAAAAAGTGTAAACTGAAGTGGTACGGTCATGTCTCAAGATCATCTGGACTGGCAAAAACAATCTTGCAAGGCACAGTGCTAGGGTGCACAAGAAGAGACAACCAGAAAAGAGGCGGAAAGACAACATTAAGGAGTGGACAGGCATGGTATTTGGAGATTCCCAAAGGGCAGTAGAGAACAGGGAAAGATGGAGAGAATTTGTTGTAAAGTCAGCTGTAGTGCCCCAACGACCTCTTGGGTTAAGGGTTTGATAATGATGATGATGATGATGATGAATATACACAACGAAGATACATTCATGGTTATGTAAAATTCATGCTTGTTTTTCCTTTACTGCCAGACATCGTCCTGAAGAATACATTTTATTTGGCTTTATTTTATTTATGTGTATATTTAGGAGGCAATAGTGCATGATCTGCACTTGACGGTTCCAGATGTTTAACTAGAAATCAAGGAAAGAGTACTGCAGTAGCTCAGATGGTAAGGTGTCTGACTCGTAATACAAGGCTTACTGGTTTGATACCCGCCCAGGCCAGCTGGGTCGGCTACCTTATTGCATCACTGGGAAAGGCGCTTAAGTGTCGTTTCCTTGGGATGATATAGCTAACAATGTGTTTAAAATGTCGATAAAACTAATACTAAAACGAAACGTGCGACCTGTTAATAAAATTGTTGTATTCGTTACAGCAAATATAATTATTAAAATATCATTATTATTTTTAACCAGGCAAAGTTAGCCCTAGACCCATTCTCCATAATCCTCACTTACCTATAACCTACATGTCCTAAACCAGCCAGTCTAACTTGATTGCGGACACAGCATTTGAAGGCTGTGTTTAACGCCTCAGACAGATCGAAATTTAAATCTAATTGCATTTATTCATGAAGAAGGCAATAAAAATAAAAGCGATAATGATGGGTAACCAGGCTTCCAGGAGTAAGGGTATGGATAAGAACCCCAGAACTGTTAACTAAACTAGCAGGACAGATGTCTGCTCGTCGGTCACTCAGGCAATAAAGGTGTTATCCTCAACTCAGTCAAGTTGGCCCAGACAGACCATGCTGATAAATCGTCAGGAATGTCAGCTATGCAGTAATACTTACTATGTGTACTTCTAATAGGATTTTTTTTTATTTATCCATATCGTATTTAATGTTACTCAACCTCTTCCTTTCCAGCGTAGTTTAATCTAGTGAGCTATCTTCTAATAAACTATATTCTAGAACGTGTCGTCTGCTAATAATGAACAACTGAAACGATCCCCACTCCTCCCCCAACACCAGGAATGTCAGATATGTTGTATGCATTGTACGCTTACTATATTTACTTGTAATAGGATAATAGGATATTCATACCGTATTTAACTTTACTCACCTCCTCCTTGCCAACGCAGTATTATATATATATAGGTATTATATATATATATATATATATATATATATATATATATATATATATATATATATATATATATATATATATATATATATATATATCTGTGTCTGTGTGTGTGCTAATTTCATTGATTAATGAACCTATTTGTTTAAACAAATTTTCCTAAGCTAGAAAAGAATACGAATTTAACGTCTAATCTAAGCTCCGCATGGGAAAATAAATGTACACGAATATCTTCTAATGTAAGTTAACGTTATAAAGTTCAAAATATACATTAGTTGGGATTGTCAAATAAACACTTTGGATATAGTTATACATGCAGAAAAGTTGTATATACCAGGACAATGAGTTAGACCCAATTACAGGAAGCACGTATAAAAATAGGTCATTTAACAACATATACAGGAAAACATAAACGAGAATAAGAAACACTAATTAAAAACAAATAAAAGCTTCGAGTCAAAATCAGAGCTTGAAACACTGCATCAAAACTAAAATAACTACTGTAAATATAAAATGGGGGGGGGTCTCGGTAAGATTAAATGTAAGGCACTATACGAACAGCTGAAAACCAGTTTATTTTTTTACTTGTGTTTAAATATGGTGCGCTTGCATACATCGCTCCCTGACCAAGCTTTTACAACAGACTTTGCAGGGTTTAAATCTGTTGTTGTTCGAAAGTTGTTTGTGACAGAATTCCAGGGTTTTACCAAAATTATTACAGTCCATATCCATACCCTAGTTGAAGAATGATCTTCCATTTTCAGATTTTTTCAAACACCTAATACATTGTATAAATGAAATAATTAAATCGGTACATTCAAGTTCAAGTTTTAGCTTTTACTGCATTTGTTGTTCTTTCCTTTTAGAGTTTACTTTCTTTTAACTCGAAATGTATGCTTATGGCACCATCTTGATAACAGTGATTGATTTATTGATTGTGTAACAGTTTTCCCTCTATTCGATT
Source organism: Sinohyriopsis cumingii (assembly GCA_028554795.2). Taxonomy (NCBI): domain Eukaryota; kingdom Metazoa; phylum Mollusca; class Bivalvia; order Unionida; family Unionidae; genus Sinohyriopsis; species Sinohyriopsis cumingii. Next base: position 132,012,796 of record CM068826.1, on the reverse strand, counting down.
CATCAAATCTCGGCATTATATTTAAATGACATCGTTGATGAAGCTGTTAATTGTATTCCAGTATAGTTTACCATTTCTGCTTTACTTTAAGGTTCGAGACATAGACCGTCAAAAATATACATGTACATTTTATGTTCGAGGTGTAGACAAATAATATAATGTTATTTACGTTTGCACAAATAACTGGCACAGAATGTAATATTGGTAGCTCAGTTATTGTACCATATTAATAGTCACACAATGAATCTTTATAATATTGCTTTATTATGGCAATGATATCATCGAAAAACATTATTGATCAAATGCCTGATTGCCCTTGAAGGTACAGACATATTCACGTGCTTTATGCTAAACGGCGTCACCGGCATGACAAGTCCACTTCTACAACATAACACCCGGTCGCTTTAAACACCAAATTCCTGATTCTTAATCAAAGAATTTACTTTACTTCTTTTTTTGTGCATGTGGAAAAATAGCTATGCAATCCTCTTCTAATAGCTATGCAATCCTCTTCTAATAGTTATGCAATCCTCTTCTTGAAAATTATGGTGCATTTCTGTCTCAGTTCGATTATTTCGTGTAGCTCGCGCCTCAACAGTTTGGGATTTAAAATGCACAATATATATGATGAATGAGGAAAAACGCAACGTTTACTTTAACAAATTATAACACTCCAACAAATTATAACACCACCACCCCACCCCACCCACCCCTTTTGGGGAGGGGGATAACCTTTATTCTTTTTTTAAATGGCTCTTTTTATCCTTTTGTCTCATACGCAAGTCGGTATGTTTTGATCAAATTTGCATACGACGACGTAGTTTTTCAGTTGAACTTGTGCATCTATTTGAAATATAAATATGGTATATTTTTTTCTTATAAAAAATCTGCACAAAAAAGTTCTGCTCGTCAGTTTCAACAATTTCACTCTATCTTATCAAATGAAGCAATAAAGCTGAAGCAAAACTTCTTGGTAATACGTTTTATGTGTTAAATCAAGATAGTGAGCCAGGCGTTCATGAAAACTACAAGCACGAATTTAAAGGCACGATGGAATTATTGCATAAAGCATGTTCGGTGTTGTAGAAGGTGTTGAAGAAGAGCGAAGGAACGAACGGATGAACGAACTAAGGGAAACATTTTGAAACAATAAAGCGTGCAATACGAAACGGGCACGAACTTGATCAAATTATGGATTACTGCCCCATGCAAGTCGTTTTGGTATAAACATCGGTTGATTATATGTACGTCAGGTAAGCGTGCTATGGAGGGTTCAGTGTGGATGGGGGAGCTATGGATGGTTAAATGTCAGTGGGAATGCTATGGAGGGTTCAGTGTAGATGGGAATGCTATGGAGGGTTCAGTGTGGATGGGAATGATATGGAGGGTTCAGTGTGGATGGGAATGCTATGGAGGGTTCAATGTGGATGGGAATGCTATGGAGGGTTCGTTGTGGATGGGAATGCCATGGAGGGTTCAGTGTAGATGGGAATGCTATGGAGGTTTCAGTGTGGATGTGAATGCTATGGAGGTTTCAGTGTGGATGTGAATGCTGTTGAGGATTAAATGTGGATGGGAATGCGAGACACAGGCATAATACTTAATCTGTGTATAGCTAGCTATACTGGCACTTGATTCGGTCCATGTATGTTCAAAAAACCTGGTACATGTACTTTTTTAAAGGTACATAAATAAAGAAGTGAGACAATGAACGAACAAGAAAACAGAGAAGCAAACGCATACTTCCATTCTCACACACACACACACACACACACACACACACACACATATATATATATATATATATATATATATATATATATATATATATATATATATATATATATATATATATATACACACACACACACACATACATACATATATACATACATACATACATACATACATACACACACACACTGACACCAACACGTATTTGGTAACATCGTAATCCTTAAACGGTGTTGAGTTTTATATGAGAGCGTAGTACTATTGTTTGTGAAAATCTATTTTCATTAGCTGCAGTTGACGCTTAAAATTACTCTGGCACGCTAATATTTTCGTGTTTGTATTGACTGATTCAGAAAAGGGGAAACTTTATCAGCTTTTTGTGACAGGTGTTCTTAATCTTCTTGTAGGCTCACGAGTCTGTTAAATCTTTCTAAAGACATTCCACGCCGGGTACTTATTTATTTTGTTATTTTTATCCTGGGATCAAGTTTAAAGAGAAGTAATAGGTGTGGACTGCTTTCAGATTATACAAAGACAATTATTCTGTTTGGACTATTGAATACGTATATATTATGTATAATTAGCCTTGCGTAACGAAGTTTTGTTAGTACCACGCTCATTCAAGTACGTACCCGAGGTCATAATACAAGTTATTCCATTCATTGGATTCTATGATAGGGCCGTGGCGTTATCGCTGTTTTGCTACTGGTAGAGTGACCCACTTCAATCAATCCATTCACGGAGAGTTGGAATTTGTTATTTAACGTTTAAGTCAACTATAACTTCATTAACTCTTATACTACATTGATCAAGTTCTTTTCTATAAAAAAAAATAGAAACAGTTTTACAGCGTGTTCAAGTTTACGTATATCCCTTATTAAAACATTAATTATCATTTCTTGAACGTGTTCAGTCTGTTAAGAGGTTCCTTTGTTGTATATTTTTATGTTTTGGAGAGGGGTCGGCTTTGCGAGAGAGAGAGAGTAATTTTGGTTGATTATCTAAAAATTAAAAATACAAAATGTTAATATATTCTTAAGTATAAATGACACAAAAGTTGTAAAATGGCGCTGAACACCCCCACTCCGAAGTCTCCATAAGAATTGTTTCCTTTGTGCCGAAAAACGCATACATACTGACAAAGAGTGACGACGGTACAACAATACATTGTCACATTTTAGCATAGTCATGCTATCCAGAAAAACGAAACGGTACATTATACATGTAAAGGAAAACAACAAATAGCAAGAAATTAATACATGTTTAAAAAGGGATCTATTACGAATAAGGCGAAAAGTTTGGATGTAAGCTAGCGGTACAAAAGCACAATGCTGCATGGCGTGACAGTTCCTCATAAATGTGATGCTGAGCAAACAATACAATATTGAGGCTGAGCAAACTGACTCAAAAGAACCTGATGCATGGTGAGTTAAACAGAGCTCGTATGGACTTAAGCTTTTCGTTGCTACATTCGCCATGTGTTCGCATCCACTGTGCGCAGTATTTCTCTGTAGGACTCACGGTACTAATTCAGTTCCCATAGTAAACCTATGCAAACACTATGATATTAAAAAATTCAATAACCTAAAAATTTTGAGTGCTCATGATCAAACCTATATTTATCAGTATAGATGAAACCTGGATGTCAGCTTCTGTGTGGAGGAAAGGATATGTGCCGCGGCATTTTCAGGACCTGCATGTGTTTGAAACATGTGCTTTCAATTCTGCACCAAAGAGTCAGGTGCTAATTTTAGTAATGCGTGTTCCAAACTCAAGACTGTTAAAAGACTGAAACTCCATCAATAAAACAATGTCTCTAATTTTTTTCACTTACAACTAGGATAATCTCTCAAAAGATTCTTTTTCCTGCAACATAACTTACATTATTAACCAATCCTTGTCAGCCTAACCCATATATACTCTATTTTAGGTTCACCCATTTCCAGGCTGGTTCCCATTTTTCCATACCATTAGTACCGCGTGTCCTTTATGGCCACGTTCATTATAGGTCCATGTATGATATGATCCATTAGCCAGCATTTGTTGGGGCCGGATAGTGTCCAGCTGAATTGCATTTATTGGCGAATTTTGTGCAGATGTTTCTGATACCGCTTTTGCGATTGTTCATTCTTATGCTTAAGTTAGCTGTTTCGCCAACATGTTGAATGGCACAAATCTTGCACGCCAGCACACATATGATGCGGTTACTAACACATTCTAACATTTGGTTGACATTTTAAGAAGATTCTTCGATGGACTATTGAACTTAGCGTTTTCCTACATATTAATCCGGTCATGCAGTGCATTTACTCCTCTTTCCGTACTACGGGTTTAGTCCAACTGGTCACGCATTAGGCGGTCTCTTAAGTATTTTGGTCGATAGTAAGACAACATTGCTGGTTATTTGAAGGTCACTTTTAGACGTGATGAGGAGTCAGTATATATAACAACAACCACTGTCCTTTTGTTGAGATCTGAATCGTTCAATAAATTGAATTCATTGCCTTATTTCTGCTGATTACCAGTTTTGAAGAATGGCATACATATCAAACACGGTTCTTTTGTTTTCATGTAGGTTCACAAACGATAAAAAAGAAAAGATGCAGCATATTTTGCTACCTAAGACAGATTTGCTTTAAAAAATATTGTCTACCAAGCATAAAATGGACATAGCGACCATTTATTTTTATTGTGTTAATCTCCATTTTATCTTTGTTTTAGTATGCACATTTTTCCATTTCATATCATAACAAAGTATTATGTGGATTTCTGGGTTATTCATGCCTAGTCTGTTTGGATAATCTAACCTTGCTCATCTGAAGAAAAAAAAATTATTTATAATATATTTATGTAGGACAGTGGAGATCTGATTGTAATCAGATTGAGCTCCAGGGACTTTTAAGCTTTATCGCTAGACCTAACTTCAGTGTGCCTATGAAGTCTGATAAATGTTTCAGGAAACTTAATTAATGCATATATTTTAGGCTGCAGTGACCATAGCCCATTTTCTTTTTACCCTTTCCTAATTCTGATTCCTTCTCAAGATAAGGTTTGATCATGCCGGCAGTAAACTCTAGTTATTGCGCAGAAATCATGTGGTGTACAGACTGAACTTTCAATCGGGGGAATAAAATGAAAAACATTTAAAAAGTACTGCTTATTTTTGTTTTTAATTGATATTATCGGTACTCTTCTTTTTTATTTGGGGGGGGGGGGTAGGAAAATTACGAGCAGAAACCCAATAATAACAACCCTGGTAATAAACAATTACTAGTTACAGCCATGGTGCAAAGCCCGACTTAAGGTCGCGAGGACGTTCTGGAGGTCGCCAGGATTTCTTTTGGTGCTGGCAAAACTTCTCAAAATGTGGAAACGGGGTCGTGTGGCCCCGGAAATAATATCTTAAGGTCACAGCCAAAAAAGGTTGGGAATCACTGATTTACTGCAACATGATTTAACCCCACCTTTAGGCTTCATCGGCACACATTAACTCCTCTCTTACGTTATATTTTCCACGACGAGCTATCGAAACGTCCTGAAAACGGCAGAGACGTCCTGAAAACAGCTGCTGAGTATTTGCACGCGCGAAGAATATTTCAAACCGGTTGTTATATCCTTTTATGTCAAGCTTCCATTAGGTGTATTGATAAATTTTGTATGACCTAATGCCGTTATCAATGAGAAGGAAGGTTGTCCTACATTTGGCGGGTTTCCAAGTTTATAATCTAACAACTAATGTGTTTTCGTACAGTTCTTTAGGTTTGATGAAGATTTACTCCCTTTTGCCGATAATAAATGCACTAGTTTATTGCAAGTGCAAATCCAAACCATATCTTTAATTACCTTAGTACGAAAGATCAGATGTAATCTGATAGTTAGCTGACAAATACCACATGCTAAGTAAATTAGATAGATAGACAGACAGACAGATAGATAGATAGATAGATAGATAGATAGACAGATAGATAGATAGATAGATAGATGGAAAAAGGAAAAATATTTGAATGTCACGGCCAAAAATAGGTGTGAACCACTGATTTACTGCAACAGAATTTAACCCAACTTTCAGACATCTTCGGATGGATGGACGGACGGAGAGACAGACTTTTCCGTGTTTATGAGGATTATATTTTGCGAACAAGCCATAGCTACAAAACACAAAGACAAGTGCCATATGTTTTATTTGAAAGAATTCAGATATTTTTTCCATATAGATTCTCTCAAAGCGATGAAATAGCTATAGTTGCTTAAAAATGGCATTGCGAATAATATTTAGTGTTGCATATAACATTTGAAAATATAGATGCTTAACAGCCTTATAAATGGATAAAGTGTGTGTGTGGGGGGGGGGGGGGGTAATAAGGGTTTCAAATATATTTTAGTTAGTTCTTTATTCCGCTCACGCGGATTGTAAAAATACAATTCAGCCTCGAAAATTCAAGGTCATCGCAATACAAGTTGTAGCTCTTGAGAAAAGTGAACAGAAGTTGGTATACTCATGAAATGGTGAACATGTTTAGTAGTGAGCAAACTGAGAGCTAACACACGTGTGTGTGTGTGTGTGTGTGTGTGTGTAATATTTGGATTTTTAACGTGGCTTTAACAGTTTTTCAGTCATATCGCTACGAAGTCTGCAGTGTGACAGTTTATAGTGATGTCTAGCACTGGGGCATCATGCCGCAGACATGTAGCATGATGTCCCACCCAGTCACATTATCCTGACACCAGGCCGACCAGTCCTAACACTAACCTCGTAATGCTGAGCGCTAAGCGAGGCAGCTGTTAGTACCATATTTTGTAAGTCTTTGGTATGACTCGGCCGGGGATCACGACCTCCCGTAGCAAAGGCGGACGCTCTAACCACTAGGCCACCGGAGCGGTCTAGCACACTTGTGAACTTTAAAAAGAAAAAAATACACTGATAAATCCCACCTATAAACTATTAGTAAAGCTGGTGAGCACACCTGTGAAATCTATGGTCACACTAACAAAATTCACCCTCTATTTATTTATTTATTTATTCATAAATGCATGCATACATACATACATACATACATACATACATACATACACGCTATTTTTCACAAGTAGTTGGGAGGTATGCATAGTAAAAGAGTATATTTCCTAAGTTCTGTCTAACGTAAAATATTGTATAGAAATATAGCGAGTTTACGTCAGAATTACATACGAAATCTGACAATAGAATATCATTCTAAGCCAAACATTTATACTGTAAAAAAAAACATACATCTTCACATGCACACACACACACACACACACACACACACACACACACACATACATGCATGCATGCATACACACACACACATACATACATACATACATACATACATACATACATATGTTTCAGAAAGGTGATATGAATATTTAATGAGCTTGACATGTAATCAATAATCTCTGTACTAGGATATAAGGTGTTTCTATTCACACCTTTTGATTGATAACTGTGTAGTTAAAACTAGTTTTGTTAGAGAATAAACACGTTGAATTGTCAAAATGAAGCATACAAAGATATCATGCCGTGTTTTAGGTGAGATGCACGTTTGCAGACAAAAATTTAATGATGATAACTTGGAAATAAGCATCAGTAACCCTGACAGCATGATGATTGAGAGAGAGAGAGAGAGAGAGAGAGAGAGAAACAACTGGAAAGAATAAATCGGATAAATTTTTAAAAAATTGTATTCAATTAAATTCATTACGCAGCTTGAAGATCTCGTTAATTTTACAAGGTCGATGCATGATAATTATATAAAAACTGTTAAAACTAAGAGAAAACAAAGTTAGACTTAAAACAGCACTTTTTAACTTAGTATATGAAGAAGCTATTTTGTAATCAACCTTAGAATAAGAATGTCAAAATTGTGCATATATTTGAACTAGTATGTTTAAATGGTTTAAATAAACATTGCAGATTGATGAAAATGAAAGTAGCTCTTGTAAATGTATGTCATGTCGGCTTTTTGATAAAAACAAAAATGTTATCCAGCATGACTTTATATAATTTTAAGCAATGTACCGATAACAGACCTCCCTACCTCAGAGACGACTGGCAAAGAACATTATTTAACACATCCTTGGTGCATATCTGAAAGTCTATTAACTTACCGAAATAAATCAATTAAGTGAGCTAAATAACCCAAATAAAAAGAAAAAAATTTGCTCTTGACCGAAAGAATTGTTTAGTGAACAGTCCACCAACACCTTAGACAGCAAACGAGATAAAAGATTTCCCAACAGAGGTGTTGGTAGTCACGAGGTTGACTTTTGGCAGGCAGATACTCTTGGCGTGCAAGCTGATGCAGAACACAACAATGGATATAAATGCATTTTGACAATATAGATATTTTCTCAAACAACTCTTGGGCTAAAAAAGAGACAATAAAAAAAACGTGAAATGGCGTACGCGACGCTTTTACAAGAAAAAAAATTTCGAACAGCGAAAACCTGAGCATAAATAAGATGTTCGGGCACTAGACTTTTGCAACAAGAAACTAAGGATTTGTTGGGATAGGGAAACATTTAATACTTTTCAACTTACTTAGACAAAAAGCATATGCAGTAGAGAGGTTCAACAGAACTCTGATGACTTGTATGTGGAACTCTGATGACTTGTATATTGAAATCTTAGAACTAGAACTTTGAAGTAATTTACACAGAACTCTGAAGACTAGTATGGGGAAGTAATTTACACAAAATGAACTCTGAAGACTAGTATTTGGAAGTAATTACACAAAATGAACTCTGAAGACTAGTATATGGAAGTAATTTACACAAAATGAGGCAGAAAATGGGTCGACGTTCGACCGTAGCTGACATGCGGCATCCCATACTGATGGTCATGAATCATGTTGTTGCAAACAAGGAAGAAACCAGATCAACATTATTGTTCAATCTGATCGATCGTTTGACAACACATATATTTGAAACCTCTAAGTGGAATGCCTTCCAGACTTAACCAAGGCAATATTTAAAAACCAGACAATAAAATTCTAGAGGGAAAGATATAAGGAATACACTGTATATTGTTTATACTACTGAAATGGAACGGATATAACGTATCATTTAATAGCTGAAAACATTGCGAAATTAAAATAAAAGATATACCAAAATACATCTCTCCCATGGAGGTAATCAAACAAAATCGCTTGAAAGGCAATTGCTTATTCTTTAGAATATTACCATTATCATGTGATTGTCTGTGTGTAATTCTGCATCATGGGACAGTGAGTGAGGAGGCATTGATGCCTATCCGAATTTGTGTGACCCATTGCACAGTGCGTTGTTACAGTCCAGCATCTAAAAAAAGGTCGGATTTTAACCCAAGACAAGAACTTCACAGCAAGTTACATCGTGGAAAGTTTTTAGTTTTACACGATTTTATTAATGATTTTGACACAGCGGAAAGTTCAGTACTAAGAAACAAATGTAGAGACAATGCAGGAAAAACAATTGTGATCTGAGTCATTATCTACCTGTCTATCTCTGTCTGTCTGTCTGTCTGTCTGTCTCTGTCTCTGTCTGTCTCTGTCTGTCTCTCTCTGTCTGTCTCTCTCTGTCTCTCTCTGTCTGACTGTCTCTCTCTCTCTCTCTCTCTCTCTCTCTCTCTCTCTCTCTCTCTATATATATATATATATATATATATATATATATATATATATATATATATATATATATATATATCCATCTCTATCTAACACCAAACCCATTAAATCCCTTTATTCATTCACTACAAATTGGCATTTTCGTGCTAGATCAGATACATCTATGCAATTACTGAATAGAGGATAATAGTGCTATAGAAAAAACTGGGTATAGCATGTTCGAAAATATATTTCTATATCATTCTCTACACATAAAAGTCACAGATCAAATTTCTTACTACCTTTGTTTATATTTGGGAATGACTGTCAAATATATACCGACAATATTCACAGTCTGAGCTTGTTTGGACATCAACAGTAACGATGGTCCTTTGTCCCGGATCACAAATTAAGGAGTCATATTCAGACCCGATATATCCCTTGGCATGATATTCAGACCCGATATATCCCTTGGCATGATATTCAGACCCGATATAGCCCTTGGCATGGAATCTATGAAACAAACGTGTACGTGTCATTTGTTGGGGTCCATATGTGAATATTAGCAAGAAAATCTAATCTAATAAATAGGAAAACATGTATCCAAGCTGGTTGCAAATACGTTTATTATTATTATTGTTATGAAGAGAATACAGTTTAAACCATTAGTGTATTCAACTATCTAATTTTCTTGAAATTACATTCACTCTCTTTCGATAATGAAAGTTAACATTAATGTACTAACTAGATGAATTAAAATTATAGCATAATCTCAGCTATAACTATTATGCTGCTGTGCGTTAAACTAAATGTTGTAAATTATGCCTGATTTTGCATGCTGTTCAGTTTTGTTGGAGATTTGCATGGGGTTTTTTTTGTGTGTGTGTATATCAAAAAGGTATATTAGTCTGAGAAGAGTAGAAGACATTAGATAACTAAAAGGGGTTGTGTAATTCAGTTATTTTAGACCGATACCAGCCAAAGATTCATGACAAAGAGCTCACATGTCAAAGCAGAGTTTAAAGTCAAATTGGTGCATTATTCTCTAGAAATGACAATTATAATTATCTCACATATGACAACTCTAATAATATATACACTTTCTTAAAAAGGTGGCAGGTGAATAAGTGTTAAATATACATTAATAGCTTACTTTCGTTTTTATATAAAGGTGTTTTTTGCAAAAAATGTTGAATTGAGGAAATTTTTAAATATTGGTGTTTCTACATGGAATACGTTACTCCTTTTTAGACAGCATATAAGAATGTTGATGGAGCCTTCAGTGACTGACAAATCCTCAGTACGATATACAATACAATATATAAGTATATTAATAAAGCCTTCAGTGACTGACAAATCCTCAGTACGATGTACAATACAATATATAAGTATATTAATAAAGCCTTCAGTGACTGACAAATCCTCAGTACGATATACAATACAACGTATAAGTATATTAATAAAGCATTCAGTGACTGACAAATCCTCACTCAGTACGATATACAATACAATATATAAGTATATTAATAAAGCCTTCAGTGACTGACAAATCCTCAGTACGATATACAATACAACGTATAAGTATATTAATAAAGCCTTCAGAGACTGACAAGTCCTCAGTACGATATACAATACAACGTATAAGTATATTAATAAAGCCTTCAGTGACTGACAAGTCTTCAGTACGATATACAATACAATATATAAGTATATTAATAAAGCATTCAGTGACTGACAAATCCTCAGTACGATATACAATACAACGTATAAGTATATTAATAAAGCCTTCAGAGACTGACAAATCCTCAGTACGATATACAATACAACGTATAAGTATATTAATAAAGCCTTCAGTGACTGACAAGTCCTCAGGACGATATACAATACAATATATAAGTATATTAATAAAGCCTTCAGTGACTGACAAATCCTCAGTACGATATACAATACAACATATAAGCATATTCATAAAGTCTTCAGTGACTGACAAGTCCTCAGTACGATATACAATACAACATATAAGCATATTCATAAAGTCTTCAGTGACTGACAAGTCCTCAGTACGATATACAATACAACATATAAGCATATTCATAAAGTCTTCAGTCATATCTAATGCACAAACAAAAGAGATTTTATTCGCATTTGTATAACAAATCTATAAATAAGATGATGTGAAGAGAGAAGTATTACAAAGGACTTTTGACTCGCTTGTGTTACATCGAGTGACTAAGAAAGACAACAACGTGTACTATATCGAAAACATTCTCTATCGAAGATAACGTAAAGTAGATAAATATCGACTTTGAGAAATGAACGTTCGCTGGAGAGGATATCCACCCAATTTCGATTCTTGTATTGCCTCTTTACATGTCCTCTACTGTAAATAGAAGTAGAAGTCACCACCGTGCCATTAAACACAGCAGCTATCTCTCTTTATCTGAGTTCATCTCTTCAAGACCTCCCCCCCCAAAAAAAAAATGCAACAACAATAATGATTCCTTTAAAATATATCTTTTTCTGGTGAATTGTTGAGCAATATTGTGTAAATGGAGTAGGCAACGGAAATTTAAATTTATTTAATAATTATATCGCTTATCGTCCTCCCAGTCCTTCGCTGAAATATACCGACAACAACGTCAGTCAATACATCAACTCACAGCAGCAACCTTCTTCTGGAACCCTCATCGGAATGAATGCCCAATTGTGAGATCAGAACTAAGAACAGGCAACAAACATTACGTAGTGACAGTCATATGGATGTGTTTTTCGAAAACACATTTTTGTTGTTTCACAGCCAACGTACCTCAAGCCATAACAATGTACCAGGTAGCTCACTGGGAAGTAATATTTGAGATAAATGTCGATCAGATTTTGTTTCAGGTTGTTTGCTATTTGAAACACGTACACAGCACTGCATTCAAGACATTAACAAAAATGATCGATTATACAAGTAGTTTCGTTTTCCTATCGAATTGAACGAAGAACTAAATTTAACGTTTGTATACTCTGATGTCGTCGAGAGTCATTCCTTTCAACACGGATTCTGCCATTACTTTTACGATGAAGTAAGAAACACGTAACACATTCACGGAAATTGTGTACATCCCCATTATCTTCCTTTCAGTAAGTTGTATTTTGACAGTGTCAATATTAGTTTAAAAATAGATTTTGGACTAAATAGCATATTCTTAAAAAGGAAAAATCACGGTGAAACTACAAATTTTCAAAAGGATTCTCAAGACAGTTTGTAAAAACAGACGTGACCTATGCTTCGATAAGTCGCTAGAAACTAGGACACGGTTTATGAGATATGTCAAAATCAGCGTTTAGTGTGGTATTACCCATCTTGAAATCCATGGCCATTCGCTTCTGGCGTAGGCATTACTTCCTCCTCTACTACACAACAAGGCAAGACAGAAAAGACATCGAACAAAATTTCAGACCTCATAGACGTTCAGAAAAGAACAACCGGCAATGAAGTGGAGCTTAACTAAAAGACGTGAAAAATGATGACTCGAGATTCTCGCAAATAATCCATGCCACTAACGATGATGGCAATGCAAGATTCCCAATTTGAAGAGTTTCATCCTGTGTCGTCTTTGACCACCTCATCATCTATTGAATTTTCAATCAAAGGACAATTTGAAAGATTCCGTTGATCTCAAAACAGTTACTTGCACATGAAGGTCAAAGTTCTTAAAGTGGGCAATACCAATCCAGGAGACGATGCCACAGTGGCTCTCTTCAACATTGTCATGCATTCATTGTTCTAAGAAGTGAATTTATACTTCAATAACAACATACTTTCCGTGGAGTTATATTTGAACAGCAAACAATAGCATCAGTATGGATACTTACCACTACCGAGCGTACCAGAGACACTTTAGAGAAGTTAAATGACACAGAGTTGACCAAAGATTCCAGCGACCGTCAAGAAAATTAAACAAGGGCGCAGTTTAGAAATGATGGATCGCTTGCATTTGAACACGTGGTTGCAAGTCAGGTATTTGCCGAAAGATGTTGATTTATGCCTGAGACTGAATTGAAGTAGAACCATATTCCGTTTGATGGCTAATGCTAGCGAGTACAAAACAGTCATTGAACAAGCAAGACTTTAGGTATGGTGTGTGAAAAATTTGTCTAAAGTCGACGTCAGTCAGACCCCGAGCAGAGGGACAGCTAAGTATAATGTAACACGAATAAAACTGAAAACCTTCACCGTTCCCTCTGGACACCGATCTAAGATCGAAGATAATATTTTCTAAGAATAGACACTCAAATGTTTGCTTGGCGTCGTCAGCAATGAACAGATTCGATCAAAATCCTTTGAGTATCAACACTTCAACTTGTCATAAATAGAGGTCACTCAAGATGGTTAGACGTTGTCTAGCAGATTTTTTAACCTAATTTTTCCCAGAAGAACTACTTGATCGAGGTTTTACTTCAGGCTGTTTGAAGCCACATGACAGTTGGGTATCAAAAGCAGCCACATTATTTCGTGCGACCATTATGTAGGAAGATATGCTTTCTGGGAAGTTGATTTCACAACAGACCAATGCAGCAACGAAGGACTCTTTCACTCTATCAAGTCGACCTACTTCGTGTGGGACTTTTTTGTAGTAGCTCTGCTAAACACAGAGAACGTCATCTTGTATGTTAAAAGTTGATGATACTCTGGAAATCACCAGTTTTAGAGGAGTGATAATAGACTCTTATGATAAAAGAAATGATGGAACACGAGGAACCCATGGAAGTTGGCGACGAGGATGCTTTTTATCCTGAACAAGAAGACAAAAATGCCATAATGTTCAGATGGCTAGAACAAAAACGATATTTACTCTCCTGTTTTGCTGGTGCCTTGGCTCAAAGAATTACCGACCTGATGTAATATCGATCATCCTAGTATAAAAGCAACACGACAAATGTTGATGATGAGTCAAGAAGAAACGTCGAAAGAGTATCTGCATGACCATTTTTTTCCTCCATTGACTTCTCTGGAGATGAAAGGCATTGAAGCTCTATGACTACCAGTTCATCGACTTACTTTACAGAACTTTTCAAGGCAAAAGTCAGGTGCGAATTAATGGTTTATCATGAACCGCGAATAAGAAAGAATAGATACCTTAGAAAGTTCTGACTCATAGTTCGCTCACAGATTCTTGGAATTTTGTAGTGTGTGCTAAAGATGAAATTCACCATCAAAAACATAAAGATGCTCAAGTCTATGCTATCAATAGAAATGACAGCCCATAATAAGGAATCCATTGGGAAGCTGTCTGCTTTCCCAGCGATCACAGTGGAAATTATATTAATTGTTACTAATTACATCCTCTGGAGGACGACATATCATTGTCTTCATGAGAAGAACTACTGCATCTGCTCAGTTCATTAATGTGCTCATTATCCATGGTATGTGGACAATATTGCTTGCATTGTCTTCATCGACGCAGTCTTGGATTTTTCTTCGAACGTAAACTGACAGCTTTTAATAGCGAGTACTCTCGAAATCATTATAAAATAGAAATATCTTCATATGAACATTATAGTTATCTCTACTTTAGCTCTGAAGTATAGTGTGCATCGATGATAAAGTACTTATTGGAAGCTGAGTCTGAATCCACAACGTTCTCATAGTTATAAATACGTTCAGACTGAATGTTTTTGTTATTTGTATATAAAAAAGGCAGAAACGTACCTTTGTTCTCCTTTTCATACTTGATGTTTCAGTTAGCGGGGCTTTTGATTTAAAAACGGTGTTGTTTTGTTTTATTTAATACAAGCAAATTCATCTTAAACATGCTCTTTCACCTGCGTTCAATTGATCTTTGAAGAAGAAAAACATGCTTTCTTTCAAGTCTGCATGTCAAACAGATGGGTTTACCTTCTTGTCCGCGTCCTAACTTAAGCTTTGGTGTGTTATGATATCATCTTGTGTGATTTCATCCCCGTTCATCTTACTCTTTTCCTTTGATAGTAGGTGTGTTTTAGTTTTTAGACACTACACAAGTTTTTCTGCAAAGTATGCATCGGGTGTTGGAAAGTACTCAACAAGTTGGGTGTTGGACAGTATTTAAAAAGTAAGTTTTGGATTGTAGGGGTGTGTTTTGGATAGTGCTCCAAAAGTGGTTATTGGATAGTAATAACAAGCTGGGTGTTTCACATTGTGTTTGATTTTATCCCCTTCTTGTACACCCTACCCCGCTTGTGTGATAGTTGATTGTATTCAAGCTTAAACACCTGTACCCTATACATTGGATAGTATGGGTGTGTGTTAGGATTGTAATGAAAATGCGGGTCATTGATAATATATGTGATGTGATGGATAGTAATGGAAAAGGGGTTGCTGCATAATAGGTGTGTGTGTGTTTGGATAGTAAATAAAAAGCTGCTGCTGCTGGTCAGCAGCGTGTTTGATGGATTGCACATGAAAATTTTAGCATTATATTTTCCCTTATCCCCATACTACTCAACATGGTCATTAATTTATAGAGCAGGCTTGGGACGAGATCAATTCTGTGTTAAAGTCCTCTTGTCCCCAGAAACTTTGGTACTAATATCACCATCTCAATGTTAAACCTAAGGGCAATTGTAGCATAGGATTTCCCCCGTCCCCATACGGTCCCATAATGTATATTTATAGGTTAATGTCAATTCTCCCCCCCCCCTCCAATCGACCCACATTACTACTTAGATCCTCGGTACAATTTAATGTAAAATGTGTAAGAACGATATTAGAGTCCTCAGTGATCGGTGAATACTCCGTGTAGTTTCATCATGTATAAATCAAGCAATGAGTACATCTGTTAGGATTTTGACTTTAAATTTTTAGACAAAGTTAAGTCAAGGCTATATTTTGACACCGACTGTAAGTATATTGTACTCATGAGTCTACCAAAGATTGACCAAATTATGTAAATTATAACATTCAATGTCGAACAGTGTTGGATATGCTGTGACCAAGTTTCACAACATAGTTATAAACCAGTAGCTTGGAAAAGTCGGTGATGCTTAGTGCAAGGTGAATCATAATGTATCGTGCATATTGACATCACTACATATTGTATAATGTAAATTAGGAAATGTAATTATATGACCTTGACCTGTTATATGTATATCTTCTAAATTCTTATCACCCAGGTATCTGTACATATAAACCAAACTAAATCGTACACAGTAAGAAAATGTTACAGGACGTGTTCTGAAAGCTCTTTGTATGATACTTCGCACCTGGTTATTTTACTATGACGCCGTATATATCTGTCCTTTATCTATTAATGTGTGCATATGTACATGTGTTTGTCCATGTGTGTTTATGTGTGTGTGCAAGCTGATCCAATTTTAAAGCTATATTTAACACATTTAAATGATCAGTTTAGCAGCCTTGAAAGCTTTCTCGCACTTGACTGAATAAACATTTTGCTGCTAACAAGAATACTATTATTCAGAGGAGAGCTGATAATATAGCCTGATAGAATATAGGTTTTACATGTTTGAAGTGTTTTCCTGCGAGGTAAAGATGGCATCCAATTATTTGTCAGATTAGGAGAGGGCCATAGAGTGTTCGCAGGATGTCACATGACAATGTAACTATTGTACAATGTAATTTGTGTCTGACCGAACGGAAGTCTGCTATAGAACTTTAGAATCGAGACAATCGACATGGAGGATACATGGAAGCTTGCTACAGAACTTTGGAATAGAAACATTTCGATTGGTAGTGTATTTAGAAGAATACGACCAAAGAGCTCCTTTTTCTTCTTTTTTCAGTACAATTTAGCTCTTCCGAAAAGGGTCTTTCTCTGTCGATTAGAATAATAAGGTTATATAATTTGTACACTCTCCTCGATGATTTTACAATATATTCGCTAATTGATCGAATGACTGACTGATTGACTGATTTAATTTGGTACACACAATTGGAGTTAGCCGCGCCATATTGTATTGTCCGTATGTATGTATGTATGTATGCATGCATGCATGTATGTATGTATGTATGTATGTATGTATGTATGTATGTATGTATGTATGTGTGTGTGCATATGTGTGTGTGCATGTGTGTGTGTGCATATATGTGTGTGTGTGGTTTTAATGTTCTAAGACTGTATTTTATGTAACTTTTTTGTTCTTAATATGCACGAGTATTAACATATGCTATGTTTTTTAAGACATGTTTGCATGGTTTGTGCATTATTTTTCTGTCTATTTTACGTCGACGTTTTTAATAATTATATAATATCCTATCATAAGCTAATTTTACTGTTGAGAAATACAGCTAATAATATTTTTGTTAACTTTACTTTTTTTTCATATGAATTGAGTGATTGATTGATTGATTTGATTGATTGATTGATTGAGTGGGTGGTTGGGTGAGTGAGTGAGTGAGTGAGTGATGTCAAAAACGTTGCAAATATGTATGCTCAGCTTAAATATATGCAACTCCTTAGTATTAGATAATTAGAGGATAGACTAAATCAGTCAGGAACCGTCACATGAGCGCCGGATTGAGATATGAGGTTAGGTAGCCCATTTATATAACTTATTTATCCCGTAACAAGGATAGAATCAGCTGAATCATATATATAAGATTACGTAATCATCAGGAACCATCACACGCGAGAAGGATTGAGATAGGTCCTTACCTCGCTCTTTTATTTAACTTATTTATCTATAGAATAGACAAGGACACCATCCGGTTACGAGTGTATCTATAGCTGAGTGCTTTGTCCTCAGGATTACATAATCCGACCATAAAATAGGACACATAATCCAAGTATAAAATAGGATACATAATCCAACCATAAAATAGGACACATAATCCGAGTATAAAATAGGATACATAATACAGAAAGATATGAAAATATATGCAATTTT
Organism: Sinohyriopsis cumingii; assembly: GCA_028554795.2. Classification (NCBI taxonomy): domain Eukaryota; kingdom Metazoa; phylum Mollusca; class Bivalvia; order Unionida; family Unionidae; genus Sinohyriopsis; species Sinohyriopsis cumingii. Next base: position 131,994,584 of record CM068826.1, on the reverse strand, counting down.
AATGTTAATATCGTCGATGAATTTCTTTTATTACTGCTTGTCCGCTGTATGGAGAATTACAAAGGAAGTATTTACCCACCTTTGTATATTAAAGTCCAACTATAGAAAATTTAGGACTTTTATGCAGAATGGTACCATGGAAAGTCTGATTACTAATTTAACAGTTTACTGTAAAAGCCTTCAAGATTAGAGAAGCCGTTTTATCATCAACTCCTGCTACATAAACTCTAGATCAATATACAAAATACTTCTGTTTGCTACATGCAGGGTTCTTTTTCATGTATATTGTGCCATTACTGTGTAATATATATTTGTATTGTACCTAATTAGAAAAAATAAGATAATGACTATTTGCATCTATAACACTTCCAAAAGTTACGATGTTCTTCTATTACACACTAAAACATCTTTTTGTACGGTATGATGTTTGGATATGTATCATCGTTCAGTGACCTGTATTACAAATAAACATTATTATTACTCCAATTATTATTATCATTATTATTATCATCATTATTATTATTATTATTATTATTATTATTATTATTATTATTATTATTATCATTATTATTATTATTATTATTGTTATTATTATTATTATTATTATTATTATTATTATTATTATTATTATTATTATTATCATTATTATTATTATTATTATTATTATTATTATTATTATTATTATTAATGCAGATAGTAAATTTAGAATGATTTCAAAAGACTTCGTATATTTTTCATTTTATATTTATAATGATATGCCTAGATATGTTTATATTAAATGGCACTTTGCATACGTAGGCATGAGTCCCGTTTTCGCCGTAACGCCATACAAGGACGTCTGGGAATCGATGAAAAATTATGCCTAAAATCAATATACGAACTATTTATTTATTCAAGAACTTTGCTGGACGTCAATCGATTTTATATCTTAATGATTTTTCGTTTATATTTACAATCCATCGATTCGGAACAATCTGTAGTATGCCTGTATAATATAATCAGTATTCATAGTTACAAGGGAATTAACATTGTCATTGGTGTATATATCTCCCACAAATTACTTTAAAAAGTCGTGATGTGCTCTGTACACTATGCAGTTTTTGTTCAACTGTTAAAACCCCAATGCCGCGTTTACGTGCAAAAAAATCGAATATGCAAAATCATCTGAATAATACTGAATCTTGAAAGACCTTGGCCCTAAACATCGCTGGGTTCCATTAAACCCAGGTAATATTTTATCACATTATGAGCCATGTAATATCTCCATCCAGCTGAAAAGCCATGCCATTTTTCACACATGTACGAATTAATCCGATATTCGTCGGCGATATCCGTGTTTCAACCAATTTTAGTCGAAAGTTGGAACTCAAGATTTGATGACGTCACCGTTTTTAAACATAAAATGTCAATACCACGTTGTGTCGGATTGTTTTTAGCACAACTTCACCCTTCAAAGTATTCCAGCGCACCAACTGATAATCGTATTCACCCGAGTCTTATTTTTATCTAATGCACGTCTTTTCTTCTCAGATCCGCTTAAAAAAGCGGGCTTGCCTCTCTTCATTCCCTCTCGAATCAGTTTGTGTGACTAGTGCGAATGTTGTTATTAGATCAGTGAATGATGGAATTTGTCGAATGAATCGCATCACTACTTTTGGAGCACTCCCCGAAAACTAATCGAAGTACGAACGGCTTCGTTGACTGAATTAAGAGGTGGTTCCTCTTAATTCTAAATTGGATACTTAAACGTCGTTTAAACCTAAAATCTTATATATTTCAAAGAATGGTGTATGTCTGACAGCTTTTTTAAAAAATCATTTCCTTTCTTCCAAACTTTAGTTAGATTGGAATAATGGTGAAAATTATGATAAATGGCGACATTGGGGCTTTAAGATTAGTTAAATAAATAAGAATATAAAAAGAAATTAAAAAGTAAGGATATTTATTTGATAAAAATATCTCTGTCGCGATGTGACTAAAATAAATGGTTGACGTTCATCGACAACCCAGTATCTGAAGTCTAGACTTAATTTGAGATTTATGTCGGTGAAATTGAATCCTGGATACAATTATGCACATTTTGACATTTTCCCGAATATGGAATAAATTATTATCAAGTAACCTTTTGTACTGAATCACGTTACTCGTGATAAGATTGCACGTGAGAACATATGACTAAGACGAGGCGAGGGTTTACCTACTTGAACACCACGTGCAGATTTTCAGTTAATGACGATTTCTCGATCAACAGGGGTCTTATGAGAGTTGTTGTTGTTGTTGTAGGGTTTAACGCCATTTTTCAGCACAAAATAGGCTATACATGGCGGCCAGTATTGATGGTGGAGGAAGAACCCGGGAAATTCCCGGAAAGAACCACCGACCCTCGAGAAGCTACTGGCAAGCTTTCTCACATACCCATATTGGCTGAATCCGAGACTCGAACCTACACAGACAGAGGTGAGATGGCAGTGATCCGTAACGGAGAGCGCTTTAGACCACACGGCCACTCGGGGCCCCGGGTCTTATGAGAGAGATAACGAGTTTTAAAAAAATAACAGCACAAACAATATTTGTAATGGCAATACTTACGAATTGCGAAAAAATATTTCTAATCACTCATACAAGAAAATAATTTAATCTTGTTTTATCTTTCTTTTCTTTAAATTTTGTTTGTTATTGTTTTGTTGGTATAAACATTCGAATGTTTTAAGGCCTTTCTCACAATGTCACATTACTCTAAATACGGACGAATATTGAAATCATTATATCGAAAATGGCAGACCTATCTTTGAAAATCGTGAAAACAGGATCTGTAGGATTAAGTCGTCATGGCTGGGTAGGTATTGATTTATATGTACATTTTACTTAATCACTAGAGCGTAAATAAAGTCGGAATAACTTTATGTCATTTTTGAGAGTGGTGAAAATAAAATTCACACTCTGATAAATACCCAGGCATGATCACAGTTCATTCTAATTTTCTGCTTTATATGATCGAATTAACGGATTCCACCGATAAAAGTGTTGTAAAGAGCTGGTTACATATCAAGCCGAACGTAATGTACGTTGGAAATTGATTGGCAAGCGAAGTCCCCGGAATTTACCGACGTGGTAAAACTTCCAGATCAGTACCACGTTACAGTTTCTATCTAACGACATTGCAGAAATCAGTTAATAACGACAGGAATTATAAGAATAAGAATAAGAATTTTTTATTTCAGACTACAAAGTCCATACCTCTAAATTAAAATGTAATTATAAAGTAAAAACATTGTAAACATAAAAGAACATATATATCACACATAAAAGTATACAGATACATTTAAAACAAATAATTGTGCCATACAGTGTTAAGAAGGAAATTAAATGGCACACTTAAAGAGTAATTTGTTCCACCTGCTAATAATGTTAGAATTTAAATGAATGTCATAGTAGACCACAGAGAACATGTAAAACTACATACTTTATTAAATCTGCATTTCATTTTGTTTGGGAGGTACTTATGTGTGCACAAGAAGGTTACATTTGGACTGGAAAGGATGAGAATATCAGCTGATACAAATAAGGTGTAAATCGGTACTTCCGAATGGCAATACCAAAATCCAACTCCTCGAAGTTTCAGACAATGGTTTACCAGGAATTATGATTTGAAAATAAACTGTTCCCTTTTTTGAATATGAATACAAGGTGCGTCAATGATGGTGTAACATAATCAGCGGGAAATTCAACCGGGAAGATTTATCGGTGAGCTCCACTTCATTGTTGAATAAAACATGAAGGTACTCCATTGTCGTAGAAGAATGAAAGTACTCGATTGTTGCAGAAGGGTACTCCATTGTTGTAGAAACATGAAGGTACTCCATTGTTGTAGAAACTTGAAGGTGCTCCATTGCTGTAGGAATATAAAGGTTTTCTATTGTTGTAGAAACATTCCGTGTCTTCATGCGTGGTTGTTCAGTCAACGACCGAGCCTTTTCACGTGCTAATGCATTGAATACATGCTGACATCGAGATGGTATTGGTACATTTGGATGCTTCAAACTGTTGATTTCTTTTTGACTCTTAACAAAATTATATTTCAGTGTATACGGGTTTTATTAACATAGTTTTCACGCAAATATGCATCGAGAAGTGGAACTAAACCACTAACAATTTTGGCATCACTGGTTAACCGAGCCAACACCCCGTCGGTTAAGTCCGCAGCCTCAACACCGCGATCATAATTAATCACTTCTATGAAATTATAAATTGAATCTTAAATACAAACGCCAAAGATGGCTACGAACCCTCCAGATAAATGTTGAGTCATTCAAACCGACAAGACCCAGGAGATTTTATTGTGGACATTGAGAAACTGAGTGGTGTTTACCAAATCCAGAGAGATTTGCAAAAATATTAAATCAACCCTGAAAGGGGCTGTTACAAAAGGAAGGCATGAATTTGTTGATATAAAGAGAGAGATAATTAGGTGGGGTGGTGTCAGACATTGTGTATCAACTGTTTGTCGAAATGAAAATAGGATAGAAAAGAAAAGTGGAGCAAGAAATAATAGACAGGATTACAGAATTGCAATAAAGGATGAACTCTTCAGTGTTTGAAAATGAACAAAATTAGAAAATTAAAAACGGAGAATGTGAATTTGAAAAAGAACTCAAAACCACAGCACATCGGGTAAACGAGACAATATAGAAATCGAATGTAAATGAACAATATTCTAGCAAAAACAGTGAGAAAATATTTAACATGCCAGAAGGAAAAAATGAAAATGTAAGGACCAGTCTAGTTCAGTTTGTCAAGGAAGCTACAGGTAAAGACACCAGAGAGACGTACTCGCCATCCATAGATTTCCAGGACCTGGAGGAGTACCGAAACCAGTAATTGTGAAATTTCTGAATTCTGAGGCCAAAGTAGCCATCATAAAAGACAAAGAAAATTGAAAGAAAAACATTCCATAAGAGTGACCGAAGATGTAACCAAACTAAACATGGGTGTTATTAATATACTCTCTAAGCATTCAAAGATAGCATCTGCCTTGTACTTTAATTGCCGGGTCTATGCCAAGGCAAAGTCAGGGAGAAGACTCAGGTTCGACCTTTTTGATGACATTGATGCAGTGATTAATGCCAAATCATATATCACATGTATGACTAAATGCTATCATTTGACTTTTTCTCTTCTTCACTTATCGAAATATTCAAAGAAGTGTGATCTTTGTTAATTATTACATATCTTATAATGATTGTGCTGAGGTTTGTATACATCTTTTTTATACCTTATGTAAAAAGAACTTTCATTATTATTATAAATATCATATGTCTTAAAGTATCTTAATAAATATTTTAAATAAAACTGTTGTTCGAATCAAACAAATACACTATTAATTTCAAATGTAGTAACAACATATTCAAACAATATACGCATTATAAAAGTTGTATCGGCCAGCATTCAGGTTGCAGGTTTATTATCCACTGATATTTTGAAACACTTTTTTTTTCTTCTCGTCGTCTCATTCATTTAGCTAAGAAAAGTGCTTGCTTATGTTTTGGTTCAAAATTCTTATTTATCCTGCATCTTCATATTTATGGGGGAAAAGATAGATCATAATATTGTACAGATGATTGCTCCAACAGCTAATATATGTACAAGGTCTTCATTAGCCCACTCAGGCTTTGCCAGTCTTTGTGATTTAACTTGAAACTGGAAAATAGTTAGTAGTAGTATCATGAAGTATTTAATTGCCTTAATGTCACTCAGGCTACTCAAATGTGGTTGGTTTGAAGGCCATAACTGTAACACAGCTCAACTTTCAAGAGCACCTTGACAATGGGTCAACTATTATTTGTGTTAGACATGTTACTGGCCAGGTTGACAATATCGGTTTCCCGTGTGCGTGGGATCATCACTTCGCAAAAGAAAAGGAAAATCGTAATTAACTTTGTTGTTATTGTTGTGTTTAACGCCATTTTTCAGTACACGATAGGCTATGCATGGCGGCCAGTATTAATGGTGGAGGAAGAACCCGGGAAAGCCCCGGTAAGAACCACCGACCCACTAGATGCTACTGACAAGCTTTCTCACATACCCACATTAGCCGAATCCTAGACTCAAACCCACGCAGACAGAGGTGAGATGGCAGTGATCCATAACGGAGAGCGCTTTAGACTGCTCGGCCACTCGGGGCCACAACTAACTTTGTCATAGCGCGTTAATCAAGATTGGTTAATGTACACACTGTGGTTATCAACGGAAAGGCCATATGCTTGTCTTATCTGGCAGTCTATGACATCTACCTGAATGTATTTTGCGAGTTGTTCATGGTAGTCAAAGACATTCTCCTTTCTTTATTCGTTTACGAAATGATATACTGCCACTAACAGCCTTTTATCAAAGCCATTCCGGATGTGGTTCCTACTTCTCCTAACGCAGCAGCTATTGGAACCGCAGGATCAACAGCCGCTAACAACGTTGAAATGGTCGCGAGGAATGACAATATTCGACCAGTCTTTTGCATTTTATTTACCGCTGACATGGATAACTTTAATGTCACAGAGACTACATTAAGCTGTTCAGTCTGTGTTTGAGTGAACCATACAGGGATAATTCTAGATAACGTTTTCGAAAGAAGATGCAATGTGACAATGCAGTCGTTTCGTATTGCGCTCCTTATTTTCGCAAGCTATTTGGGGCTTAAGCCATGAATAACTTGGTATAGGACATTAGTTTTAATCATGCTGTTTAATTACAATAACTACAATTACAAGCTGTCCAATGGAGTGTCAATGACCCTCATTTGACCACCTGCGCCCTTCAACAACACCATGTTATCATGGAGAATGACATCAATGCATCTGTAACCGTTAGGGACGTGTGGAACTGCGTTAGGATCATCAGCGGTGACCTCAGTTACACGTGCATGAAAGTGTAGGTCGATCACAGACTGTCTGTGCAGGTCTAGGCCTTCCAACGAAACTAGGGTACAACGTAGCAGAGTTATGCTGGGGAAGCTGGAAACCAGTGTCAACATTCGGAGCCCGGTTCATGAATGACCCAAGCTTGTGAGATGTGCATGCAAAATTAAAGATTTTGAAGTCCAGCTAAAATCTTCGAATCTTCGGCAGGTAGTTGATAATTGTTTAATCGCAAAGAAAATTCTGACACTCATAATATATCATGAGTAATATGATGTCCACTGCACTCCCGAGCTATATGTCTTGGTGCGCTGACACCTTGTTGGGTAATTCTTTGCCATAATAGTTGCTGAATGTTGCTTTCATAAAAAAATATGTGGTAAGCATGTGAAATGACAGCGGTGACGTACCCCTCAGAACTCATAAACTATTTTAAAATAATTAGGGTTCGTGTAGTTGTCCCTGACGCTGTGTAAATCTAATGTTGTACAATTGGGGAAAAAGACATTAAATCTTCTGTAGTATTTAAAGCGCCAAGGGTCATTGTACAGTCCAAATTGTTTGTGCGAGACATGTTATTTTGCGCCATCTAAGCAGACTGCTTAAACTGAATTACCTGTTATATTCGGGACACACCCACACACACTCGGAAATAATACTGCACATTTCACATATGTACAACATAATCAAGCTTGGTGCAGAGTTTGTGAATCGATTTGATGAATGCCATATAGAGGCGACCCAACTCCTCTACGACCTGCTTCTGGTGCTAGTTGGTAGAGGTTGTAGTAGCGGTGAACATTTTCTGTTGCTCTTTGATCGTAGCAACATAACTACTTTACATATACAAAGTCATGAGATCAATCGACTGAAACCCTCCAAAAGACACGGCCTGCATTATCGTCCATACATGTACGTTGTGGTCGTCCATCTATTTTTGATGTATCTGTATGCGCGAGCGTATCGATGTTTCGCCTTTGAAGACTTTTAATAAATAAGCGTTGTTCAATACCAGTGAGCAATTCAAGCACAACTTTTGTTTTTGAACGTAAGGCATCCACAGGGAAGAAATATAATAGGCTAGATCGAGAGTGTACACACTCATGACGATATAGAGGAATGTTTTTAAACACATCAGTCAACAGCAGAAAGTCCGTATACACGTACAGATCGTAATAATCACCAAGACTGTGACAAGTAAATGCGGACGAGACATTGTATTTGTGCGCGTAGTCCTTGGAGGAACTAGCATTGCGATCGGTGGTAACTGAGTATCAGCAAACTTGTCCCATACGCTCGTGTACTCGCATGGGCTACATTCCTTTACGAGACAGCAAGATAAACATTTCATCATCAATAGCATCGTCGTATTGACGAGTGATTGTAAGACGACCATTACCATTCGCTGTAAGGTTGCTTGTTAGCTTGTGAAGGCTGAAATTTACAAACTGCAACAACTCGATGCATTTCAGCTGGTTGAGCCGAAACTTCATGCATTTGACCCTGTTCTTACTGCTTGCATAATCAAATGGCTGTCATATCCACGCATGTTATGAAGTACTGAGAAAATTAGAGTTTTTGTTTTGGCTATCATTTCATTACTTGTTTATATTGCTCTTCAAATGTGTCGGGTGTTTCTACAGTCAAAGGTTCTATACTTGTATTGGTGAATCTTCGCCGGCAAGCTCGATAATACTCGCGAACAGAACCGGTACTACATTTAAGGCATGAAAATATTAGTCATCAAATGAATTTTCAGTTGCTTCAATTTGTGGTCTTTTACTTATTTCCTGCTTTTACATACTTTATTATGAAAGAAAACACTTCATAATACAGAGGATAGTACTCAAATCTACGACCATAAATTGTGCAATACATTTTTCCACCCAAGAAGATGATTTTAATCTCACGCCATAAACAGACTCATCTTCCCGATATTTTGCTTAAACTGAAATCGGAAGTTATTCCTAATCCGTTATAAATTATAAGCCAACTCATACAACACATTTTTGTGTTATATATATATATATATATATATATATATATATATATATATATATATATATATATATATATATATATATATATATATATATATATAATCAAAATCAATTGTAATATACTGGCCCTCACTGCCATCATGTTTTGTTTCTCAAAATCGTTTACCTAACTAAAGGGTGAAGTAATCGTACTTCCCCAAAATTGATAATTGTATATTTCTAAAACATGTAGCTGTTGCTAATCGTACTTCCCCAAAATTAATAATTGTATATTTCTAAAAAAATGTAGCTATTACTATATAGTTTTATGATAGCGTTAGAATTTTTTTTATTGCCGGAGTTTAATTTAGGTATAATGCCATACACTCGCGTGTGATGGACAGGTACAAAGTCCGAGGGTATAGAAGACGTTGACCTATGTCAGCTATCAACATCTAAAATGCCTATTGTCATACTACTTATATTCTGTATCTCGACACCATTTGACATTATATAGGTCGTTGAAAAGGTTTTATCACAAGTTGTAAAAAAAATGGTGACCTAAGTGGTTAGAGCGGGTTCGAACCCCGGCCAAGTCATATCAAAGACATAAAAATGGTAACAACAGCTACCTCGCTAGGCGCTCAAGATTAAGAGGTTAGTGATAGGACTAGTCGGCTTGGTGTCAGGATAATGTGACTGGGTGGGACATGATAATACATGTCTGCGGCACTATGTCCCAGTGCTAGACATAACTATAAACTGCCACACTGCAGACGTCGTAGCGATATGACTGAGTAATTGTTAAAGCTACGTTAAAAATCCAAATCACATACACTCATCACCAGTTGTATACTGTGTTGAGTTCAAGATGACCAATGCCAGCCAAAATATTTCAAGAATTGTATGTGAAGTACAGGAGGAAGAACGTACCATGATTCTAACACTGTATTTATATGACTCAGTCCCTTACAAGAATACAACTAGTGCTAAACAACGAATCTCTTTTTAATGGGTGAGCTGATATTACCAATCAGGCTAGAATACGCAGGCATATTCCTTGATAATTAAAGCATTTTTGGAAAATTACCCATTTTGTAAGAATAACAATCGCCATCTACCCCATGCAACAAATTCAAGAAGCTAACATCACGATACCTATCGTTTTATTCCCTATGAATTCTTATTCGTAATCTGCTTCCATAGACAAATGAATGAATGAATGAATGAATGAATGAATGAATGAATGAATGAATTGCTAAGTAAGTTAAATCAATATAAGAAAAAAAGAACATCTACTTGCATGAATGATTAAGTTTATCAGATACACAAATTGATCAAATAACTTGTCAGTCAATAAATTGATATAAAGTTGTATGGATGAGGAAATAAATGAACAATTGAAATGTAAAACAAAATGAACTGTGAAACTGAACTGATAAATGAAATTGTGCTATCATCTTCTCCTAAACTATGTAATCTCCACCGAAGACTTATCACCGTCGTCTTCCCCATGACTGAAAACAGCACGGGAATATGTTCATGTCGGCTAAGGAAGATTTAGGTTAGGTATAAGCCGTTGTCTGAGATTTGTTATGGCTAGTTTAAGTACATGTGTCCGATAATAACCCTGTGTTTGTTTCTTCGATGCCTGATTATATTTCATTAATATTATTGTCAGAAAACTATTATAAGCAGCAGGAGAAGCGATGTTTATAAATAATGATTGTGTGGAATAGTTGCAACAGAAAGTTTGCGACCTGAAGTTTCCTCAGCCGCTGACTCACAACATTGGAATGAAGGACTGTTCACTCTTATGATCTGTATCGGATACTCTAGGTCTAGGTAAATCACAGCTGTTAGATTTCTTTGCAAAGATGTTATGCGTATAAATACGACAGTGCACTCTTTCCTTCTCATTGGGCATATATATGTTCATGCCGTAAGAAAATTACGATAGTGATTGTTAGACGGGGAATTTCGACCGAAGGGGGTAATGCAAGAACGTTTGCAGAAAGGAGTATTATTATATTATCTTCTGTCGAGAGTTAGCGCCCGTTTGGTCATTATTATTATTATTATTATTATTATTATTATCTTTCTTTCTTTCTTTTTTTATGCATTTCAATTTATTAGTTTTGTGTTCTGAGATTGGAAGCCCTTAGGAATTATTTAGAATGTGTCCTCGCCCATTCGTAACAAAGAATTTAATCTGCCAGTAGTTTTCAATGGGTACACGTATTGCTAAATACAACTAAATATTTAAACCATACCACACAAATAAGTAAATAAAATGAATATAATATCAAGAAAGAATAAAATGGAGAAATATGAACATAACTTTTGATCAAAGGATAGAGATATGATTGAAACTGATTCAGTATTGTTAGCGAGTTCTTAATTAAAGCCACAGATTCCAAGGATAGGACAGCAGAGGTCTTTACATCTTCTTTCTCAGAGAGAGAGAGAGTATACATATTGTCATAAGATACGCGGGTATGATTTTTTTTAAAAAGTACATATTACATATTATGTACACGTGGCTAGTATGGAGGGATGAATTAATGACATAAACGTGGCTATAAAGGCCTTATGAATTACCGACCTAAACATGGCTATTAAGGCCTTATGAATTACTGACCTAAACGTGGCTGTTAAGGCCTTATGAATTACTGACCTAAACGTGGCTATTAAGGCCTTATGAATTACCGACCTAAACGTGACTATTCACGCCTATTCACTTACCTAAGAAAAGGGTAGCTATTAATCATTTTTAAAAACTTGTCATTTGTTAAAAAGTAATAACAAGAAACAATGACAATCCTTTAAAATTGTCTAAATTTTTAAATTGAAATGAAGTATGGGACAAAAGGGTTAGGTTCCTTATTTCTTTGTATGCTTGCTTGCTTGCTCGCTTACCTGTTCTCTGTTTCCGTTCCTTCCAAGCATAAAACTAACAAGATACCGTGCAGATCTGTTATTGTTACGCAAAAATAATTATCAGAAAAAAACTAATATGCGCTCTTACGATGTCTTTAATGATGCGGAAATATCCGAACATAAATGTCCACACATCAGATGCAAGATAAATAACTTGGGCCCCTGGAATGCTCGATACATTGACGTATATAGCAGTCTTGATATAAAAAAAGAAAAAGAAATGTAGAACGATATATTATGTCCTCTGTATGCGTATTACAAGTTGAGCACGATGGCGTCTGGCATTCCGTCAGTTGACGCAATTTGGCTTAATTCATAAACTTGACTGTACCGTATAAACTGTCATGTAAGTCAGATAAAGCTGCAAACTGCATAATGCATCTATAGATCTGATCTATGCAGCATAAAATGGTACAGACAGTTGCCTTGCTTGGCGCTCAGCATTAAGAGGTTAGTATTAGGACTGGTCAACCTGGTGTCAGGATAATGTGACTGTGTGGGTCACCATGCTACATGTCTGCAGCATGATGCCCCAGTGCTAAACATCACTATAAACTGCCACACTGCAGACATCGTAGCGATATGACTGAAAACTGTTAAAGCTACGTTAAATATCCAAATCACACACACACACACACACACACACAGGACGACACTGACCTTGGTCTTCCGAAACAATATGCCACAGAACATCTGGGTTAATGATGTCTGTAAAGGGACTTGACTTAAAAGCGTTGTACGGTAACTTCTGAGTAGCAAATAACTCTGTACCATTTAACCTGGAGGGTAATGGCTCTAAATCTGTTCCTAATGTGCAAACCTTTTTCTTACATAGAAACGCAAAAATTCTTTAATTTCGCTTTCTTCATGTGAATTATTAGCAGTCAACAACTCAACAGCTCAAGTCTGCAGGTTTTATCTTATGTCACTTAAAGGTATACAGCCTGTCGATAGTTTAAATTCTACTGTAAATCATTTAATGAAAGATCTTTATCCAGCAAGGAAACACTATGTAAGTCATTTTATACTGACCATGCTTGCAAAAATAGTATTACCTCAAAGCACACGATAAATTCAAAACTTGCAAACCGAATTTTGAGGAGCCCAGGATAGTGGGAAGCGGTACATATTAACTTTTTGGTGTCGTTGTCAGTTAATGTTTTGGTTAAAATGTTTAATACCCCTGGTATATTCTCATCATACTTCGTATGAATCATTACGAAACAATGGCAATATCTTCTACGATATTATCTCCCTCGGGTGTTTTACTTTGGAATCAAGGTCACAGTCATATATCTTTTGTGGTAATATTATTGTTACAGCTTTCCATTTGCATATATTTTCTATACCTCTTGATGGATTTTCTTTAGGCTTACGATGAATCATTTCAAAGCTACGCATATTTATTCTGCATATGCACGCTCATGTCCTTGACCAGGGATCAAGGTCCCACATTTTGTCTGAATGCTTTGATAATGTTCTTGACATGAAGACACGGACCTTTGTACTTTTCATTGTACCTCATACTATTAATATTCATACCCAAGCTATGCTAACAACAGCGCATTCAGTTAGGTAGCAATATTAAAAAAATCATTTAAAACTATGACTCTCGAATATACATATAAAGGTCTGATTTTGTTACACGTCCCAGTTGATACGTTTTCAAAAAGAGAACTACTTTGATTTATCAAAATCTAATTTCTGATTAAACCTATCCAACGGCGTTCCATACAAGGTTCTGACATCCAAACATCTCAAAGAAACGGAATGACATATTGTCAGTAGACATCTGAATGAAAGTACTGAGTAAATTAACCAACCAAACAGGAAACCAATCAATTAATTCAACCAGCCACATAAAGGTCAATGCATGTCAAAGTTAGCTGGTTCATGGCATGCAGACTTCTCCGTCATTAAATTCTTCCCAATATTTTGAGTAATAAATCTCACCCCAAAATCTGACATCTTACTTGAAATCAACAAATGAGGCAATTGATTATTCCGTATAAATTCGAATAATATGTAGAATCGAGTTAAATTTTATGACGTATGGACGCGAGTGTCTGCCTTTGACAAATTGTCTTGGCTCTTGGCATCGGACTTTTTAGGGTTAGATCAAAGCTTCAGATATAGTCAACATATTTATGCTCCATACCAACAAATGTTAAGAAATCAATACAGCTGTTTTAAATCATGGAACGATTAAGCTTTTATGAACTCTTGCACACATACATATGTTATAAACTTCCAGAAGTCAAGAAGTTTATCGTTGGTGTGTTAGACTTTCGGATCTCAATCGTTTGCCAAATTTGACTCTGAGTCATGATCGAGTCGAGGACACTAAAAAATCATGCGTGATCCTCATAAAGTCAGCAATTAGGCACGATACAGCAGAATGCAAATTGGTTAGTTGAAATCTTAAACTGTTGAATACATTTTTCTTGTATTCTGGAGTGATGAATCAACTAGATCCTTCGCAAGAAGTTTAGACGGCTAGATATTAATGAAGACAGTTATGTATGTGTGATTCAACAACAAAGATAATAAACCAGAATGTCTCTCACTGATAAGATGGTGTTAGCCTTCAGACTGACGTTAAATTCTTATATATCAGTTGTGGCACAGCAAACACTAGCAAAAATAAATACTGCGAATTCTGAACTTTACTTTTGCTAACGGTGCTTGCAGAAAATCAGTATCTTATATCGACACCTTGCAGTTCTTGCATCGTTATCGTCGCCGTAAGCATCTATAATTCTCAGACTTTTTAAAAATATTGTTTTAACGTGTTATCACATTGACTTTTAAAAAATTGTTGACATTGACAACATTATCAAAAAATTTTGTTTCACTGCAAAACGTAACAAGTGCCCTTTTGCATACGGGTAGGTTGGGATTCTATTTTATATAATAAAAAGGTTTCATGGATAATGGAGACAAAAGAGAAGAAAAAATAAAGTAAACAATTTTTGATCAGACTTTTGTGATTTTTCAAAACTTACTTGTCCAGATGTCACATAAAAACAGACCATATTCCGTAATAGTTAGAAATATATTTTCCCCAACAAGGGATTATAATAGGGAAGATCGGCCCTTTTTTTACCTCTTTTTCATTTGACTGCACTTCTAATTTCAAATTTAGTGATAAACTTTATATGTAAACTGTGACGACTGAGCTTTATGTTATCACTCTTGAGACAATTAGCTGTAATTACAACCTATTGCAATTCCTAAAAGTCATTTATATTTTTATCTTGCTTTTTTCCAAGAGATTTGCCAACCTTAAAGAGTGTTATTTGCAGTCAACAGAAAGCAACATTAAAGCCTAAACATAAAGCAAAATGTTTCATAAAATTCATCATCTTGGTTTTGGCGTCGGATGACAAACAAAAATATATTATTCAATCAATTGCACACAAAAAAATCGCTTGCAACAAAATTTCCAGTCACTTAGTTCAGATACATCTATTTTCAAAAATGCAAAATAACCTAGGCTGATTTGTTGATATACCGTGTCCAGGCTGATTACTGAGATGCTCTATTCAGGCTGATTGTTGATATACTCTATTCGTGCTGATTTGTTAATATGTTGTATTCGAGCTGATTTGTTGATATGCTGTGTTCAGGCTGAGTGTTGATATGCTGTATTCTGACTGATTTGTTGATATGCTGTGTCAAGGCTGATTGTTGATATGATGTATCCAGGCTGATTGTTGATATGTTGTGTCCAGGCTTATTGTTGACATGCTGTGTCCAGGCTAATTGTTGATATGGTGTGTCCAGGCTGATTGTTGATATGGTGTGTCCAGCCTGATTGTTGATATGCTGTGTCCAGGCTGATTGTTGATATGCTGTGTCCAGCCTGATTGTTGATATGCTGTATCCAGCCTGATTGTTGATATGATGTGTCCAGGCTGATTGTTGATATGATGTGTCCAACCTGATTGCTGATTTGCTGTGTCCAGGCTGATTGTTGATATGCTGTGTCCAGGCTGATTGTTGATATGATGTGTCCAGGCTGATTGTTGATATGCTGTGTCCAGGCTGATTGTTGATATGATGTGTCCAGCTAAGTACCTAATATAGGTAATCTAGTCTTGGTACAAGTGAATTTGTAACTAATACACTTGACTTCACAAAACATGCAGACAAATTAGAGAAATAAATAAGAAATTTAATTAATATAGCGATACATTAATTGGCATACAAAAGAAAACCCATGGTGAACCTACTGTTTAATAATTAAGCATAAAGATGTATTCATAGCTATTTATTCTTCACATCAAATTAATTAACTCAGTCTGTTGTTTGGTGACTACTTGAATAACACAATTCTGAAAAGTTAGCATTTTTATCTTTAACGATGGAACCATATTTATACAAGATTTCTTTCTTACATGCATATTTCTTACACTCGAAATGATGACTTTTTATATACAAATAATACAGACCCAGATGAACAGCGAATTTTACAAGGCTTCAAATTGTTTACAGCATGGCTTCATTAAGGTAACATATATGTGGACAAATACGACCATTACTCACTCGTCATAAGCTTCATTATGAAACCCTACCTGCATCATTATCTCCACAGTAAGAGATCTTGACCTCTAAACCTAGAAAATAAGTCATTTAGGGACTGCAAATCAACTGAAACTTATATTTAGGGGGTGGGGGTAGGGAAAAGGGAGAGAGACAGGCATGAAAAATTGTATAAGCACATTTCCTACCTAAAAGAATTTGCATAAGGAGCGAAATTCGGCTGCTCATTTTCACTTGATACCGAACTGTAGTCAGGCCAGTAAAAAAAGATAAGAAATTAGAAGCCAGTACAAATAATAAAGGCGTTCCTTTTCAAATCTTACCATTCAATGTTTAAGGTGGCCTTGGTCCAAGGCTATAAGACTTTTAATATTAACTTGCAAAATAAACTGCTACTGCTACTGAAAATCAGATAATTGAAAAAGAAAGGTATTCTATTAAATTCGATATAGTAATATATGTTTAAGAAAATATAATTTGATGTAAATTGCTTTAACAGTATAAAATCAGCACAATGACTTTGATTACATATGTTTATATGAAGTAGCAAAAGTTTTACACAGTGCAAAATAAGATGCAAAAAAGCAACGCCTCTTTTTCATGAAAACTATTTATTCAGTTATTAACATCCTCCTCTTGACCCATTCTCTCAAATAATTCTGCCGGCAGGGATAGATTAAACTTTGAAATGTGATTTCTGCAAACTCCATTTATTTCAAACGCAAACGCAATCTCGCGTGTTGAAGGTGTAAGAATGGTGCACTCTCCAATGCGCACACGAATAGATGGGTGGACAGATTTGCAACTCCTTGGGTTTATCTTTGGATGCACGTTGGCAAAGGTAGGTTCACAAACTGAGTTAGATACTCACAGTTAACTTCTGACGTACATCGTTTTGCAACGACATTGTACATGACTAGTACCGACCTTGTATGAAAGATAAATATTAGACCACATATCGGTAATTCCCCCAACACAGCCAATGCGATTGCGGACATTTCTGTATATTGGCCGGAGTGGGATGGGCATTTGACATGTCTGATAATCAAATAATTGAATTAATGACCTTTTAGTCAAATAGTATATTTTTAATTGGCATATATTGCCAATTGGCAGGAACTATTGTTTTCTACGTCCTCCACTAAGATATCATCTATTGCCCTTTGGCAGGCATTCTATTTTCTGTTTATGTCCTACACTACGATATCATTTTTTGACATCTGGCAGGCATTCTATTTTCTATCTTCGTCCTACACGACCATAATTCTGCTCTTTTTTTTACACTGTACAACTGCCATTTTGTGGGGGGAACCATGAATGTTGTTCTGCCTGTTTAATTCCTCTCCGATCGTGCTTTTGTATATCAGCTTCTGTAAGGATTAACTGTAAAGCTTAAGTCGGCACGGGATGAAAACTACTTGGATAAACTTGACAGCTGCCGCTGGCAGTTCAAGTTGATAAAAGAAAGATACAGTCACGTCTTTGTCATCTACAAAGTATCCACACCCTTGAAAATATGTAACAGTTACTTCATTCATTCACACACACACATACATGCATGCATACATACATGCATATATATATATATATATACATTCACACACACACATACATGCATGCATACATACATGCATATATATATATATATATATATATATATATATATATATATATATATATATATATATATGTGTGTGTGTGTGTGTGTGTGTGTGTGTGTATATATATATATGTATATGTGTGTGTGTGTGTGTGTGTGCACGAATAGTTACTTTTACAAGTTTTAATGCAGTAGTAAAGCAGTGCAAAGCAGCAAACTATGCAAATTGTTAATTTACCTCATTTTCACTAGTCTTGTCCACTGTAACTGGGATATGGGGGAGAGGTAGGGTAGGACGTTTGGTAATCATTTTAACAATAACGTTGCAATCAAATCTCAAAATGTAAAACCGCTTTAATTTATCATAAATGCAGTACTCCCCAAACTTATAACATTCGCGTACCTCTCTTGGAGGGGCCCTGAGTGGCCGAGTGGTCTAAAGCGCTTTCCGTTACGGATCATTGCCATCTCACCTCTGTCTGCGTGGTTCGAGTCTCCGATTCGGCCAATGTGGGTATGTGAGAAAGCTTGCCAGTAGCTTCTCGTGGGTCGGTGGTTCTTTCCGGGGTTTTCCCGGGTTCTTCCTCCAGCATTAATACTGGCCGCCATGTATAGCCTATCGTGTGCTGAAAAATGGCGTTAAACCCTACAACAACAACAATAACAACAACCTCTCTTGGAACATCGTTCATATCGGCGTACCCCTTTTCCTGCCGTGGAGACCCGAGTGGCTGAGTGGTCTAAAGTGCTCACCGTTACGGATCACTGCCATCTCACCTCTGTATGCAGGGTTCGAGTCTCGGATTCGGCCAACGTGGGTATGTGAGAAAGCTTGCCAGTAGCTTCTCTTGGGTCGGTGGTTCTTTCCGGGTTTTTCCCGGGTTATTCCTCCACCATTTATACTGGCAGCCATGTATAGCCTATCTTGTGCTGAAAAATGGTGTTAAATCCTACAGCAACAACTACAGCAACTTTTCCTGCCATAGTGGGTCTTTATAGTGCAAATTTTAGTGATTTATTTTCTGTCACGTAACCACTGAAATCCTTTCGCGTACCACGGATGGTGAAAAGCTAACAAATAAAATGGCGGAAGTTATGTATCATTTGCCACTTGATAGATTTTACGTTCATGATTAACAGTGCAGCCGGATTACCACATTGTCACTTGATAGATGTTTGGCCCATGATTAACAGTGCATCCGGATTACCACATTGCCACTTGATAGATTTTTGGCTCATGATTAATAATAATAATAATAATAATAATAATAATAATAATAATAGTAATAATGAGGACTTTGTATAGCGCCTAATCTTTAGAAGCTCTAAGCGCTTTACAACATTAGACAACACCTATAAGATAAAAAAAAAAAAACATATATAATGATATGATTACAAAAACAAACACCATGAAATTAGAAACCATAAAAAACATGCTGAGAATATTTAAGGTAGGAAACATTATTAGGTCTTTAAGTTTGTTCTTGCAGTCGAAATAAGTGAGTTTTGAGAGCACTGTGTCTTTGTGTCTAAATTCAGTGGGCAATTCATTCCACGTTGCTTGGCCCTGGTATGCAAAAGAACGCTGTCCATATGACTTTGTTTTCATAGTGGGAATAATGAGTATACGATTGTCAGAAGAGGTGCGTAAGTATCTTGCTGGTGTGTACACATGGGTGAGGTCAGATAGGTATGTTGGACTAGAGTCCGACAGTGAAACGTAGCACAGAGAACAAATGTTGTGTTTGATTCTGGATCGAATGGATGGCCATTGTAGGGTACAGAGCAGCGGGGAGGTGTGCTCTGATCGTGGTACTCTAAGTATGATCCGAGCAGCTGTGTTTTGAACTTTTTGAAGTTTCTGGAGTAGATATTGAGATGAACCAGACATAATTGAGTTAACAGTGCAGCTTGATTACCACATTGCCATTTGATAGATTTTAGGCCCATGATTAACAGTGCAGCCTGATTACCACATTGTCACTTGATAGATGTTTGGCCCATGATTAACAGTGCAGCCTGATTACCACATTGTTTTATGTGGAGATGTATGGTTGGTTTTTTTTTACAGTATAAATGTTTGGCTTAGAATTATATTCTATTGTCAGATTTCGTATGTAATTCTGACGTAAACTCGCTATATTTCTATACAATATTTTACGTTAAACAGAACTTAGGAAATATACTCTTTTACTATGCATACCTCCCAACTACATGTGAAAAATGTATGTATGTATGTATGTATGTATGTATGTATGTATGTATGTATGTATGTATGTACCATTGTTTGTTGTATGCCTAAATGTGCTAAAACACAAATGAAAAGTCTGAACCCGAGTACTCCATAAACGTTCAAGTTGCTTTCATAGTAGGTTGTCAAATTAACAGAAATGATTCAAATCGTTAAAAAAATTCATATGAATTGTTATATTCTCTATATATCTTTCTATCGATGAAGTCTTTTATAAATGGGAATACTTGTTGACTATTGCAGCTACCGTACACTCAACTACAAGTCGAGTGCAACTGCAAGCAGCAAAGGTTCTGATCAGAGTCTATGTTGTTTGTTCTACAGATTACACCCAATAAACTGCATAGACCCAGATCTTCCAGCCTGTGCAGATTGCAGTTGGACTTGAGGTACAAGTGAGTAATTCGGTATTCCTAAGACTTGGCATTAAACTGCAGACCACAGTCCGCGAAAAGCGGTCAGTGTTTAAGAATGCTGGACATTAAAATACATACACGAATAACATTTGATCTGGTTTGGTAAAACGTGACCCACGAAACGAATAATCGTATCAGCCTACAAAGCCAACGTTCGTTATATTTATCTGCCGATAACGTCAGTACCTAAGCATATATATATATATATATATATATATATATATATATATATATATATATATATATATATATATATATATATATATATATATATATATATATATATATATATATATATATATATATATATATATATATATATATATATATATATATATATATATATATATATATATATATGTATATATGTATATATATGTGTGTGTGTGTGTGTGTGTGTGTGTGTGTGTGTGTGTGTGTGTGTGTAACATTACTGAAGACTTACAATGATACGATATTAGTTATCAGCCATTTTTGTTAAAGATGCGAGACAATAGTATTTAAAATGTTCTGAACATTTTTGTGCTGTACAGCATATTTCTTTTTAAGTGAACAGTATGTCAACGCATCTCCTCAAAGTGTTCCATGTGCAACGGCACACTCTTTCTTAACCTGATTATCCAATTATTAAAGTCCATTTTGTATTCACTTTTGGTACAGTTTCATACATTGGAAACTTCTTTTTCGACCGCATGGTGGCTTTCAAATCGATTGCCCCTCAGCGAATCTTTGACAATGGGAGTCGGACACAAATAACACTGGATATCAAACAGGGCTGAATGGAGGATGTGGCAACGTCTGGATGCTGTGCTACTTTAGAAAGTCTGTCAGAAGGAGGATTTATACGTCGGTTCATTGTCGTGAGCAGATGGATACATCAGGTACCGGTAAGCAGACCGGTGGTTTACAACTTGTGGCAACGCTCTGGAAGTACTGGACTTGGGAGACACAGACATTTCAAGCGAAACTAGCAGAAACAGTCACAAAAACATGGACGACCGGACCTTTTGCGTCAAAAAATAATGTGTATACAAAACTCTTTTGACATAGCAACTACTTCCAGTGATATGTGGTTTCTTTTCGTTTTCCATGATCCAAACTGTATTAGTTTCTCTCGAGTTAGGTTAAGAAACTAAATCCATTTTCATCACCGTCGACAATCTCGTTCAAACGTCTCTGGTCACTCCTTTTATATTTGGCGAGTAACTGTTGGCAAATTCCACCCGAGTCTTTTGGAATAGCCGTCAATAAACCGGGACTCATCGTGCACAAACCTTTCAAATGATATCATCCTCAGTATATTACACTCATATATTACACATAGCTCAGCTAATTGTTGTTGTTGTTGTTGTTGGGTTTAACGCCATTTTTCAGCACACGATAGGCTATACATGGCGGCCAGTATTAATGGTGGAGGAAGAACCCGGGAAAACCCCGGAAAGAACCACCGACCCACGAGAAGCTACTGGCAAGCTTTCTCAAATACCCACATCCGAGACTCGAACCCACGTAGACAGAGGTGAGATGGTAGTGATCCGAAACGGAGAGCGCTTTAGACCACTCGGGGCCCCTACACACAGCTGATAAATCAGATATAATAAAAAATGTCTTCCAGTGTGCGTCGAGCATCTTCGTCTATTGCCCCCTTCGCAACGTCCACTTCCCGCTCACCAGTCGATTGTATTCATCACCACACATTCTATAAAATAATTCCTTTTAAAATTAACTATCTAAACTTTGTTCTAAATAATATTTTAATTAAAAAAAAACATAAAAAAAACAAATTTAAAACAAACAAAGGAAAACCCTTTCTTCAATATAACATAAACTCAAATCAAGTACCCACAAAATACAACCCGCATACAAGCACGCACAAAACAGACAACAACATGTAGACACTTTTTTTTTTTATATTTTGGCATAATTCTTTATAATCAAAATCAAATATGCGTAGTTAGATGTTAGATATTCTAGACTATCACATGATTTGATCCAGATATCATATTTCATGGATTCGCCACCATCTTTAACACGACGAATGCACCTCAAGCAGACCGTGATATTAGTCAAAGAATAGCCTTTGTACGCATGGACTCTACAGCCTGCCTCTGGCAGTACTCTGACAGGTACTCAATAACAATTGTTTTTCTCCCTCTCCTACATTTTTACATTACTACAATTTACCTATGTTACGTCACACGCATATATCTGTAGGTGTCCGGCGTGATGTAATTCCATTTGCAGGTCATTCTATAAAGCGTCAATTGTCTTTCGATTGGCATTAAATTTATTGACAGTCTCAAAGGAACAGTAAAGTTAGAGGAAAATGTTCAGACATTTCCAACACACCCCATATTTCTTGGAGACAGCGAGATCCAGTCACGTGATATTTAATTGGACTCTGTCCGTTAGTTATCTAATTTTTTACACAGTGTATATTTCTGACAACAAAGTATTTAAGGAATTAAATTTTTCACAGGCAAATACGCATTTGTTATTTACTCTTTTGAAAATGACGCATTAGGCAGTAAACATCGGCTATAAACAAGGTGGCAGATACTTTATATCACCAACTATATATATATGTTTTATATATTTGCTGTTTAATTTGCAGTCATTTGATGATTTGTTACTCAAAAATTTATATTTATGTAAATTGCCACTTCAGAATAACCCATTGGCTGTATTTAAAAGAAATGCATAACATATTTTTTCAACTTTGAAACTGTCAGTTGCAAAAATAACCATCTTTGTTAGTTAGCAATATCCCTTGTGTGATAAGGCAATACTAATAAACATCCATAAATATACATACTGACGTCACATACACACAAATAATTTATGATTTTAGAGACGGTGCTATTGATTTATTTATTTAAAAAATGGCCAAGTGACGCTACTACATTATTTATCTACGAATTATGATACAAACTGAAGCCACATTAGAACTAGAAAGCAGACAATCAAATTTCACACTTCTGTGTCTATCTGTCGTCAGGATCTGTCACTACTAACTTATTTGCTTCATTATTCAAAAACAAAACGTCACAATATACCAATTCTGTTAAATAATTATGGTGTAATCGCGACACTACGACCTGCAAGTGATATAGATGTTGTTCGTGTTCATTATTTTGCCTAGTGAATCAGACAGTCGAAAATACAACTTTTTTATACGCCGCTAAAAGGCAGATTGTATAATGTTATGACGTTGTCCGTCCGTCCATTACCTTTCCGTTTCCGTACAACTTTTGTTTTTCAACATGTACCTTTACCAAATTCTGATTATGGGTTTCACATATCGTAAGGAAGAAACCGATTTATTTGGGGTCAAAGGTCAAAGATTAAGGTCATTGTGACTGAAAGAAGACAAGCGGTTTTTGCACAATAGCATTAGTTATATATTACAAACCAAGACTACAAAGTTGTTTGCAGCTCGAGCAGTGTAGAGTAAATTTTCAAACACGTGCATGTATTTGACCTATTTGGGTTGAGAGTTATTGCCTAGGAAAGGATATATATATATATATATATATATATATATATATATATATATATATATATATATATATGAATTTCTGAGAGAATGACACGTGTAAGGTGCAGTTGTTTGCATTTGTAACATGCACAATGGAGAGAGTGTGTGTGTGTGTGTGTGTGTGTGTGTGTGTGTGTGTTGGTATACCGCTATATTACATTCATGTAATATGGCTGAAATTTCCTTGGATATTGTATTTGTGGCTATTGTACATGATATAAACACAGAGCTAACCAAAACGACTGCTCTCATATGCTCGAAAATTAGCCTGAATTAGTCAAAAGCAGTTATTAAAACAGGGAAAACAAATGTTGCCAGACTTGACATTATCAGCACCCGAAAGTGCAATGAATGAATTACCAAATACATAAGATGCAAAATTATTTATCGGCTCCATTTTTACAATTCATCTCTGAAGTCCAGGAAGTGACAGTGACCAAGAGGAGCTATCAGTTTTTCTTTTTACGGGTCCTTATCTGAATTAAGGCCAAGCTGTATACCCTCGAACCCATATTACATCTCACCTCTGTCCGCATGGTTTCGAGTTCGGGAACGCCGCTATAAAGACCACACTGGTATTGTTAGTGTATGATTTAATTTTGGTTATATAGCAAGCATCTAAACAGTCCTACTGAATATTTCTTGTGGTTTTTTTTAAATAAAGTCCCACACAAGCCTAGCTGCGCACTTTGGAAACGTACAATTTCCACAAGTAAAATATACAAAGAAATTTCAGCCACAGTACATGAAAGTAGCATAAAGGTATGCCAATATTCTCTCTATTGTGCATGCTGTAAAAGTAAACAGCGTCACCTTAAGCCTATCACTCTCTCAGAAGTTCATAATATCTGTAGAACGCCCTCTAACCAACGTAGTTCTCAATAGCTGCGAGTTAAATCCGAGGTTTCTTTCACCACTTTATGGTGAAGGCCGAATATGTTCCAGTTGCAGAAACCTGATAATTTGCATGGTGCGGGTGACAAAAGGGCCGTGTACCACAGTCACCATTCGTACGCATTAAGTTCACTAGGAAGTCACAGACAAACATTAAAAATAGCATTTTCTCCCACCCAAACCCTACCCCACAAAAAAAAACAAAAAAAAAAACAGTGTGAGACATCGTAATATAGTCACTGGTATGCCATGTGTACAAAGTATACCATGTGTGCAGAGAACGCCATGTGTTACACAGTACACCAAACACCCTGTTCGATAACGGAATGTAGATAAATACCTATCCTAGAAAATGTGGCATTCCGCTAGGGCTGATATATGATGCGATTCCGACATAACTACCCCTAGGGGAAGACGCAGTGAGGTGAGTATTTTGCAAAATGTGTGATAAAGGTCAAAGGTTAAATAATTAAATACAGATCTAAAACAGCGAATGTATATTTAATTAATTCTTGTCAAATAAATCAAAATAGTTAAATACACCTTGAAATGCGGCTTACTTCTTAACAAAAAGCAGAGACTTCAAACTAGAGAAAAATTGAGTTGTTTTAATAATAAAACTTTAAACATAAGTATCACAAATATACTTAACGATTAATCTGAAAAACAAATTTAAATGAATTTTACAGCGATTGCAATCAAGTTTGGAACGAAGTTTTCAATGAAACAGAACCAAAATTGATGAGGATTTAACTCAAAATCTTCGGTAATTTGACTTTATGAATTTTAAGTTTGATTGAACGATAAGACTTTGGAAACGATTCGCCCAGTTGGTAGATCGAGTGAAATATAAAATGTTTTACTGGAGAACACGGCTTTTAAATATATTTAACAGAAGTGAAATTAATCATGTTATTGAACAATAATATAAAACAAATTATCACATTTGGACAGACGATAAGACAAAGTATCAAACTGATGTTTTGAACCATAATTAACGTCAGTTGCGTCACTTGGGTTGGTGTCACCTTGTTCGATAACTCATGGTGTCACCTCCTATCGACCTCCTTCCTGCAAAAACATTCAAAAATGTTATAGACAGTCATTTTGGCGTCAACCCCTCTGATGGTGTCACCCGGTGAGGTCCGCACTCTCTGCACCCCCTAGTGACGCCACTGTTTAACGTGTCAACATATTTTATTTGTCTCTATTTCAGTTACTTTTACAGGATTGGTGTAATTTCTACTCTACTGCTGTTTCTCCCTTTCAAAATTTGACATACATACATACATACATACATACATATATATATATATATATATATATATATATATATATATATATATATATATATACACACACACACACACCAATCCTATCAAAGTAAAAAAATCACATACCGAACAATACATGAAACCAATCATTACGTTGTAAGACATCAGCGATTACACACAAACGACAACGTTTCTGGTACAACACAAATAAACAAAAAGATACAAGGAGTTTTCAAAGATTAAAGAATTTTTGTGAAAGTGATAAAACGGTATTCGCTTATGACCGACGACAGAGAAAAAAGAATAAAATGGAATGAGAAAGTGATAAAAGAATCTTATGTTTTTTTATGTATGAAGATTGCGTAATCAAACACAAGGAAAACATAAACGAAATGAACTTGCTTAAGTCTTATCCTCACCATACATACAACATAACTATAACTAGATAGGCTTATCAGCTTAAGATAATCACGGTCTGGACAACATAAATAAATTGAATTTTCAAAATAAATAAATAAAATCTATCAGAAAACAAATATTTCAGTTGTGAACGAATTTTTTGAATGGGATTGCTTTGATCAAAATATGAATGAAAACCACAACTCAAAACTCTCATTAATTCTTAACTTCTCTCCGTAATCGATAACATTAGGAATATACGAAGATCATACCTATCATGGGGTGCCTAGAAATATGTTTAGCAAAATTATGAATGCCTTTGAAATAAAATTTAAATTTAGGTATCCAAAGAAAAAAAATGCTGTTCTCTTTTCGTTGTGCTCTGCGCGGTCCCCCTCAATATCATCACATAAGTAAATCGATTTACACAGCTGATACGCCTCTTGTAACCTAGAACCAGTCTATGTTGCGCCTACATTGTCGCCATGTCTCGAGAAGGGAGATCGTTACATCTCTCTGCAGGCGAGGAAGGCAAACAATCTGCGAAACAAAAGATAACACAGCTAATGAAGCAATTGGTGGTGGCGAAGTAAGCATTACAAATATAGCAAATCAGCACAACCGACTACCCACGGTTATTAAATCATATTTTTTAAAAACCAAACACTTTATCAACTAAGTGATGAAATTTTGCTGAAATTGAAACATGTATTCCTATAAGAATAATAAGCGAGTTTGTTAAATATTTACCTGCTGCAAATTTGCTTAAATTTTAAATGAAATGTAAGAAATGCTGTCTGTAGAATCTATTGTATCCACACCTGTTACAGAGCTAAAAACAAACAGCCTTTGACGGCCTGATTATCTTTGGTCTATAACAAATGTTTGTGAAGCTAGGAGTGAAACATTGCTAAATTCAGTCAACAAAGCGGAAACTTTGTTAGATGGATTAGAGACAAGCATTGTTGAAAAGGGAAACAGGAAATTAGCACAGTATCAAGCCAAAGAACCAAATTACAAAAGATGACACACAAAATTAATGAGATATGAAAGCAACACACAGTAAAACAAAATGTTTTTCTTCAGTAGATCGTTTAACATATGTACATGTTGATAATTTATTTCGGACTGATATAATTTTGGTTCATTTGTGTAGTACAGGTTGTGTAAGCTGGAGTTTGGTAAATTATATAAATGTATATAATGTGAGATTCTGGGCACATTGCAAGACGATGGAATTAAACATACGCTATTCTGCGAAGTAGAAAAAGACAGCATTTGTTCCAGAACCTTTATGCTATACACTACTCATGTTTGTTGATAAGACAAAACTCTCCCATGCTTTTTTTTCTCCCTGAACTTTCCCTTATTCCTCTTTTCTCTATTTTGTTACGGGAAAACAAACACAATTCTATTGAAAGAAAAGGAAAGCACGGCTTTACACAAATGCATATGGATTTTCTAAAACTACAGGCTGACTTGCTTCTGCAATTGTTTATAATGCTCCAAATTAGACAGTACTGTGCTATTTCCGTTTTAACATTTTGCGAAATCATTTATCTACTTTTACACTTCCATGTAATAACACTACACCTTCATTATATTAACTTTTTTTTCCATAACGTTAAGTGTTGTGTCTAGACAAACATCTTTCTGTGTTCAAGTGACCCTTAAAAAAGCACGTAAACAAACAAATTAAATACACCACTCTAAAAATATTCTGTATCAATAATGTATTTGTTCCATCTAACAGCTCAATACAATGATTAGAAAGTTTATACCATAAATCAGAGGGCAATATCGTCAATACATCATTTTCCTTCGAGACAGATATATTGATACTAAATCAATAAGCAATAAAGTACTGTATTTATTCGTAGACTACACGCAGCCAGTTGTGCATGCTTATGGCAAGTCAGTGTGTATGCTGTTTAAAATTGGGTGCGCATTGAACAGACGTATATGCGATATTTACGCAGATCAATATTCTGTTTCAGAAAGTGTAATGCATTATTTTGGAAGACATAATTCCAATAACACAATGAACTGATTGCAAACATTTGTCTACTCTGGCATGATTTACTTATCTCAAAGAGTTTAGAAGAAAAAAAATTAAAATGACTTTTCTCAAAGTCTTATGTATGAACTTAAAGTATAGATTTGCACAGAAAGCTGCGTTAGTGTATTGGATCAGCAAATGATCATTAGAAGGATTTGGGAATTTTCTTTAGGGTACACGCTACACTAATTAACATGTCACGAGGAGAGATTGGGAGTTTTCTTTAGGGTACACGGTACACTAATTAACATGTCACGAAGAGGGATTGGGAGTTTTCTTCAGGGTACACGCTACACTAATATACATGTCACGAGGAGAGATTGGGAGTTTCTTAAGGTACATGTAAATGCTATCCTAAACAACATGTCACGAGGAGAGATTGGGAGTTTCTTTTAGGGTACACGCTACACTAGTTAACATGTAATGAGGAGAGATTAGGAGTTTCTTAGGGTACATGTATATGCTATCCTAATAAACATGCCACGAGGAAGGTTCGTGTGTGTGTGTGTGTGTGTGTGTGTGTGATTTGTAACGTAGCTTTAACAATTTTTCAGTCAAATCGCTACGATGTCAGTGTGGCAGATTATAGTGATGCCTAGCACTGGGGCATCATGTCGCAGACACGTATCACGATGCCCCACCCAGTCACATTATACTGACACCAGTCCTAACACTAACCTCTTAATGCTGAGGCCAAGCTAGGCCGCTATTAGTACCATTTTTGTAAGTCTTTGGTATGACTCGGCCGGGGATAGAACCCACGACCTCCCGCATCCGAGGCGGACGCTCTAACCACAAGGCCACCGGAGCGGTCGGTTCGGGGGTGTCTTTTAGGGTACATGCTGTTTTAATTAACATGTTACTACGAGGGGGTACATGTTAGTTTATGCAACACATCATGAGGGGAAGGCTACCTACTATCCTATGTAATATGTCACCTGGACGGGATACCTGCTATCTTATCTAACATTTCATGAGGAAGGTTTGGGAGTTTCTTCAAAGGTATATGCTATCAGCTGTAACATGCTATGAGGATAAGAGCTGATCAATCCGCATTTGACACGTCACGTGATCAAGGCATCAAACGCTGGCAGAAATAAATGTATTTAAAAGGAAAAAAATTGAAAAGGGAGGGGGATCTGTGCAGACCAGTAAATTTTGTAAAAACAAAATGAGATTCACTTCAGGTAGACACTAAGGTATGAGTTGAGAATCGGTACTATTGCAAAGAGACTTGTATTGCATGCAAGAGGCGTTTCTTTCTCAATGTAATTGCTTCTTACGCAACAGAAAGCTCAACCTTAAAAAGGAAATGGTTATAGTGGTTATGGTACATCATCCTACTCTGCTGAGATAACTGTAATGAAGGATCAGATATTGGCTGGAAACTGTTTTCAAAACAGATCAGACATGTACGTTGTCCAACGCTGCTGTTTGGAATAGATCACTTAAATATTTTCTTTTTAACCATGACCTTAATATGTAAGGGGAAAATATGCAGGTACCTTACGCTGAAATAACGTCTGTTGAGAACATTCCCTTTTGTGAAATGGTATATATGTCGGAGTATTTACTACATACGGAGTTTTTTTAAAAAAAAATCTTCCCGTATAAGACGGTCTTTACACAGAGAATAATACAACAACATTGCACTAACATATATCTTATTTCTAATAAACCGCTTATTGAGGAAAATCAATATTACTGAAACTCTTTTCTAAGCGACATACGATATTATGCCTTAATGGAATATAATTGTTTGTAAATTCAACATGTAGTCGTGGAAATATGAACGATATTATATTTTATAAAAAGAAATAGTTTATCAGTTCTAAATGTAGATAAAAGGCCTTTGTATGTTTTTTAAAAATGAATTATAGCAATAGTAGAGTCAAAATCTATTTGTGATTTAACCTAGACAACACTTGTATAAATAAATTGTTTACACAGATACGATTCAATGCCTGATTAAATTACGTCACATACACCTACCTAATCGACATGAACAGGACTGCACATTAAATTGTGTCACATAAGATGACTGTATATTAAATTGTGTCACATAAGACGACTGCATATTAAATTGTGTCACATAAGACGACTGCATATTAAATTGTGTCACATAAGATGATTGCATATTAAATTGTGTCACATAAGACGACTGCATATTAAATTGTCACATAAGATGACTGCATATTAAATTGTGTCATATATACAGATGTGTTAATTGACAACTTGCCAAATTTGATTGTACTTGCATCTTTTTTGTCCTTTTTCCATATATATATTTTTCTTTTTATTTCATCAAAATGTTGATGTTAAAAACGTAGCGACATTCATCACCTGTATCTTGGGACATACTTCACATTTCTTTCCGTTATAACCAAATTTGGCCTTCTCCCAGTTGTAAAACACATCTCTTATTTACTGTCCAGAGGTAACTTATTTTTGTGTGACACCCACGTGAGTCTAAATCTGTTTATTTCACCGTTAAGCTTGTGACACCAAATTATACTCTTTCTGTTTTGTTTACATGTACTATATTGCGCCTTTTCTCAAGGTGAAGATCACGTGCCGCAGTTACTCATTTTCATTCCCGTACATATATATGCATTTGAGATTACGAGATCAAACGTTGCATGACTAATGACATTTTATAACAACACATTAAAAGTGTAACTGTTACCTTTGTTCTACCCGTGACTCTAAAATCTGAGATAATGTTATGAACTTCAGTACACATATATGCATCTTCGCTGCAGTGCGAGGTACGATGATCAAGGTCCCGCAATACATTGATCACGTGACACTATTTTTCTGTAAGTTTGAATACGAAACAAGTATTACTTAGATCTGAAGACTGCTACTGTTTACAGATAAAGATATATACGTTGCAAACTAGCCGCTTTCTCTTGTCCTTTAATATAAACAAGAAATGATAACTGAAGTCAGTTGCCATACCTAAGCGTTGAGTCCTCTATAACGTTAACAGAACTTGTCAAATCAATCTGAAATCGTTCTATATTAAATTGCTTGTATAAAAATTAACAAAATGAGAACATACAACATTTCTCCCGTATTGGATATATGATGTCAGATTAAGAGCGTTTAAACGTAGTAAAAACGTGTATTGTAATTTTTCTAGGACCACGGTTCATAAAGATCCCCGCACCTATGATTTTTTTTAAAAAAACCCACTCTGTATGAATCATTTGTATGAAAGAGATGAGTGGAAAAATTAATAAGTTCTCGAATAAATGAAATGTGACATGGAAAAGAATTTGTGATTCGATCCAACAAAAGAAGGAACAACTTCAGTTTAGAAACTGCCTATTTGGGACATTGCCAGTTCTGGACACTGCCTATTTGAGACATTGCCTACATCAATTTTTTTATATGCATGGCATTTGCTATCATATACAAATTGGAGTCAACACCAAAACCTGTACAAATGCAGTTACAACACGAATGATAGACAACGAACAAGAAACAGAGACGTTGAAAATACAACAAAATAAAGAGTCTCTCAACAATTACATTCCTAAAATAGTATATCTTTTGTCTACGTGCTATGCAGTTTTGTTTATTATAGAAGTCTACAAGAACTTTGCAAGTGCCATTTACTGTGCATCGCTGGAAAATGCAGCTGATTTTCAGTAGAGATTAGTAGAGTTACCGTTCTTAGTGTGACGTCATTGGTGCCACTTCTTTTAGGTGGCGCTCTAGTTTCGTATTTTGCAGATTTTCTCTGGATTTCCTCACATATTTTCACAATTACAATATCCAAATAAATTTTAGCCACAGTCAATGAAAGTAACATAGAGATATGCTAACATTCTCTACGTTGTACAATTTGCAAATCTAAACAACATTACACCAGTCACGCTCTCAGAAATTCATAACATCTGAGACAGCCCCCTTTTCCTTTGTAAAACAGAATACATGTACGTGTATTTACTGCATACGGAGTTTTTTTTTATAGATATAAATCTACCTTTATAAGACAGATTTTACACAGAGAATAATAAAACAGCATTGCACTGACATTTAACTTACGTTTAATAAACCGCTCATTGAAGAAAAATCAATATTATAAAAACACTTTAATAATACGATATTATGCCGTGATGGAATATAATTCGAACGTACATTATGGATGTAAATTTAATATGTTGTCATGGAAATATAAACGATATTATATTTTATAAAAAGAAACAATTTATCAGTTCTAAATGTAGATAAAAGGGCTTTGTATGGTTGATATGAATGAGAGCAGTACGTAGAGTCAATAACTGCTTGTGATTTAACCTAAATACCACTAGGTATAAATAACTTGTTTACACAGATACGATTCAATGAATGATTAAATTACGTCATATGCGCCTACCTAATCGTCATGATCTAGACTGGATAACAAATTGTGTCATATATGCCTATCTAATCGACATGAACAGGACAGCATATTAAATTGTTAAATATGCCTATGAATAGGACTGCATATTAAATTGTCATATATGCCTACCTAATCGACATGAACAGGACTGCATATTAAATTGTT
Organism: Sinohyriopsis cumingii; assembly: GCA_028554795.2. Taxonomy (NCBI): domain Eukaryota; kingdom Metazoa; phylum Mollusca; class Bivalvia; order Unionida; family Unionidae; genus Sinohyriopsis; species Sinohyriopsis cumingii. The sequence continues at coordinate 131,961,223 of CM068826.1, read as the reverse complement.
ATATATGCCTACCTAATCGACATGAAAATGATTGCATATTACATTGTCATATATATATATATATATATATATATATATATATATATATATATATATATATATATATACACATATGCCTACCTAATCGACATGAATAGAATTATGGGACTGCATATTAAATTTTCATATATATATATATATATATATATATATATATATATATATATATATATATATATATATATATATATGTGTGTGTGTGTGTGCCTAATCGACATGAACAGGACTGCAAAATTAATTGTGTCATATATACGGTTGTGTTAATTGACAACTTGCCAAATTTGTATGGACTAACATCTTTTAGATACTTTTTCCTTGTATATTGTTTTCTTATTTTATCAAACTGTTGACATTAAAAACGTAGCGACATTCATCACCTGTATCTTGGGACATCCTTCACATTTCTTTCCGTTATAACCAAATTTGGCCTTCTCCCAGTTGTAAAACACATCTCTTATTTACTGTCCAGAGGTAACTTATTTTTGTGTGACACCCACGTGAGTCTAAATCTGTTTATTTCATCGTTAAGCTTGTGACACAAAATTATACTCTTTCTGTTTTGTTTACATGTACAATATTGCGCCTTTTCTCAAGGTGAAGATCACGTGCCGCAGTTACTCATTTTCATTCCCGTACATATATATGCATTTGAGATGACGAGATCAAACGTTGCATGACTAATGACATTTTATAACAACACATTAAAAATGTAACTGTTACCTTTGTTCTACCCGTGACTCTAAAGTTCTGAGATAATGTTATGAACTTCAGTACATATATATGCATCTTTGCTGCAGTACGAGGTACGATGACCAAGGTTCCACATTACATCGATCACGTGACAGGCTCTTTTTCTGTAAGTTTGAATACGAAACAAGTATTACTCAGATCTGAAGACTGCTACCTACCTTGCACTCCAGGCGCTTGCTCTTGTCCTTGAATATAAACAGTCAGTTGCCATACCTTAGCGTCGAGTCCTCTATAACGTCAACAGAACTTGTCAAATCAATTTGAAATTGTTTCATATTAAATTGTTTCTATAAAAATTAACAAAATAAGAACATATCTCCCGTACTGGATATCTGATGGCAGATGTAAGGGCGTTTAAACGTAGAAAAAACACGTACTGTTCATTTCTCTAGGGCCCAGCGTCACAAAAAATATATACAAACGTGTACATGATTATTATAAGTTCAAAACCCCTGCCATTGAAACCACTCTGAATGAATCATTTTTATGAAAGAGATGAGTGGAAAAATTAACGAGTTCTCGAATAAATGAAATATGCCATGGAAAAGAATTTGCGATTCGATCCAACAAAAGAAGGAACGATTTCAGTTTTGAAACTGTCTATTTGGGACACTGCCTGTTTCGGACACTGCCTATCTCACATTTTTTTATGTTCATTTGCATTTGCTATGCTATACAAACTGTAATCAACACCAATACCTGTACAAATATAGTTACAACACGAATAACAGACAAAGAACAAGAAACAAGAAACAGAGACGTTGAAAATACAACCAAATAAACAATATAATAATTACATTCCTAAAATAGTGTGTGTTTTGTGTACGTGCTATGCACATTTTTGTTTATTTTAAACGTCTACAAGAACTTTGCAAATGCCATTTACTGTGCATCGCTGGAAAATGCAGCTGATTTTCAGTAAAGATTGGTAGAGTTACCATTCTTAGTGTCACGTCATTGGTGCCACTTCTTTTAAGTGGCGCTCTAAAGTTTCGAATTTTGCTGATTTTCTCCGGGTTTCCTCACATATTTTCACAATTACAATATCCAAATATATTTTAGCCACAGTCAATGAAAGTAACAGAGGTAGGCTAACATTCTCTAAATTGCGCAATTTGAAAATCTAAACAATTTAACCCTACACCTGTCACGCTCTCAGAAATTAATAATATCTGTGAGAGCCCACTTTCTCTTATCTCAACCAGTTTAAATGTCTTATAGTATCATCTTACTTTCGGGACAAACGTTAGAATTAAGAAGACTACAGTTTTACATACTTTTAAGTCTAGGCAAACATATTATCCTAACCCTTTACTCCCGTTATATTTTCATTTATTTTTCTTCATTTTCTAAACAAGCTTTCTACAAATATACCGATCATTAACTTGTCTATTAAGAAAATATGAAAAATGTCCACCATGCAACACACTGATGGAGAGAGAGAATCAGCACTCGTTTCTTTCCACTGTGTTTACAAAAACAAATGCAATGATAAGAACACCTGATGTATCATACTGAATTAAACACTAAATGTTGCAGACTAAATAAAACGAAAACGTGTTTATTATCTCATATCTTATAATTCATAGAGATTGGTGATTGGTCAGTTATGTTACAAGTTCGTATACGGCGACAAATGAGTACAATTAATGTATTGCTCCATACAATGAGAACAATAAAGCTTTTGTTTCAACATAAACACCGTTCATCTGACTCCATCTGGCTTATTCTCATTTCTTTGTGCATTCACATATTTCATGACTATCGTTTTGTCGCAAGTCTTGTTCTTCGATTTATTTGTTCCTTCCTTCATTCTTAATCTTACTCTCTCAATAGCTACAACGTCTGCTTCTTTGTTCTCTTATGTATAGGTTTTTAATTTCAACGTTTTCAGAGGATGACTGCTAAAAATCACAAATATAATCAATTAATTCAATAATGTTAATCTAAGTAAAATAATTTATAAAAGAAACTTTGTCAGTAAAGCCTTATGGCATATAGTGATAATTTAATTGATATTTCCAGTCCCACCTACCCCCATTATCTCTCTCTCTCTCTCTCTCTCTCTGTCTCTCTGTTCCCAATGAAAAAACTACACTGAAGTTTGTCTCAATATTGTTTTTCTTTCACTAAATGAGAATCGCTTTTTTTACAGCTAAAGCTTTCTAGGAAAGAAGGGTATAGTTTGCAGGAAGTAACCTAGAAATGTTTGAAGGTTACGTGACGTCTTGAGAAATTCATTAAGTTTTTCATCTTCACTGAAAAATGACTTACCCCAGTCTACTAAAATCGTGTAAGCCAAAGTGATGAAGTGCCATTGTGATTACAATGTGTTACATGTCTTTCCCCTTGAAAGGCACAAAACTTACCGTATGTCTCTTATTTTATCAACCGGATGAATTCATTGCTACAGACAGTCCGATACTGACCCAAGTCATAGCAATAACAGATCGCAGTCAAATACCGTCACTTTGATAAGAGTGACGTCATACATATTCGGTGTGTCGGAATTGAACTTCGACTCCCCCCCCCTCCACCATTCAGTAGATTGTAAAGCACCGTGTAAAAACATGTTTCATCGGCTGTATCGTTAGATGAATTACACCATATCGTGAGAAAAAAATGTGTACAACTCTGGGATATTTTATAATATAATTTGTATATACCCTGAACTTCACTTTTAAAGTGCATGCGAATTAGTTATCTTTATCTTTGGCATACCAAGTGCCTAAGTATTCAGCTTTGATTTCAACAGCAGATTGTGTATGAAAATTCTTTTGCCACAACATTCGCGAAATGCCACATGCACGCCACTCTCTGCCATGACAATCCTTGGGGGTAGCCAGCTGTAGTGTTTCGGTGAATTTTGCCCGCCCCCCCCCCCCACCGTAGGGGTTTTTTGGGCTCATATTCGTTCTTACCGTGAGTGTGTGTGTGTGTGTGTTCTTGTTTGGTTTTTCTAACGTGAAATAGGCCAGAAATTCGTTGAACCACGTCAGTTACGCAGTAATGTTAATTCATACCCTTGTTCACCAACCGCAGATGAAACTAGCTTTAGCTCAGGAACAATGCATCTAATCCACTGTCACACTTGTACGTAAATCGCCTAATCCACTGTCATGCTTATACAGTAAATCGCAAAATGCAGTGTCATACATGTATAGTAAATCACCAAATCGACTGTCATACTTATATAGTAAATCGACTAATCCATTTTCATACTTGTACAGTAAATCGACTAATCCACTGTCATACTTGTACAGTAAATTGTCTAATCCAATGTCATACTTGTACAGTAAACCGTATATTCCAATGTCTTACTTGTACAGTAAATCGCCTAAACTAATGTCATATTTGTACAGTAAATCGCCTAATCTACTGCCATACGTGTACAGTAAATCGCCCAGTCCACATTTTCGTACGATGACAATTCGGATAGCCGGTGGCTTTTAAAACAAAGTCAAATCGTTTGGGATGCTGCTGAATGATTTCAGTTTGTTCGTGTTCTTTAAACTACAGTTAACTCTTGACCAACCGTCATCCTTGCATGCTTTGCATGATTGAATATATATATATATATATATATATATATATATATATATATATATATATATATATATATATATATATATATATATATATATATATATATATATATATATATAATACGCTGTGTGTAATAACAGCTCTGTTTTGTGTGTAAGCAGTGCTGGATTCAATTTAGCAGGAGAACGCAATTTATATATGTCTGTCTGATTGTGAACTCTGTGTAACGCAATGCTAAATTTAATTTCGTCCACACAGCCAGGTCCAGCATTACTCGATCCTAGCACACATATATCGCTGTGGAAATGCCTACAAAAGAATCGGTAATAATAACACATGCCTCCCCACATCGAAGTCAGGTATTGATTTACCTGAGCTGGCTCACGTACATAAACATGTATACAGATCCTGATATGCAGATACATCAATCTACAACTTGTAGTGATGTTTTTTTTTTTTTTTGTTGTTGTTGTTGTTTGTTTGTTTTGGCAGCAATAAATTTGTAGCAGTTTTCCTGTGTCAATAGCATTTCGGGGGTTGACTGTATTTTGGGCTTTTTTTTACAAATGAGTTTCAGGAGTCGAGGGTATTTTATTGCTTACAAAAATTTGGGTTTTCGGGAGTCGAGAGTATTTTCTGTTGGTTTTTCTTTTCTAAAACAAATTTGAATGACGTCGGTATTCAAGTGTATTTTTGTGTAAATATGTGTTTTGTTGTTTTTGTGTAAATATGTGTTTTTGTGTAAATATGTATTTTTATGTAAATATGTTTTTGTGTAAATATGTATTTTTGTGTAAATATGTATATTTGTGTAAATGTTTTTTTGTGTAAATATGTGTTTTTGTGTAAATATGTATTTTTATGTAAATATGTGTTTTTGTGTAAATATGTATTTTTGTGTAAATATGTTTTTGTGTAAATATGTGTTTTTATGTAAATATGTGTTTTTGTGTAAATATGTATTTTTGTGTAAATATGTATTTTTGTGTAAATATGTGTTTTTGTGTAAATATGTATTTTTATGTAAATATGTTTTTGTGTAGATATGTATTTTTGTGTAAATATGTGTTTTTGTGTAAATATGTGTTTTTGTGTAAATATGTGTTTTTGTGAGCGATTAAACGTATTTAATAAACAGTAATTATTTCAGTAACACTGTGTCATTAGCAATATCACTAGATGTTCCAGCTCTCTTTCATATCAGTATAGGGTGGTGTATAAAAAGTAAAATGATGTGGGAATGTGAGAATTTGAATTATCAATGATTTTTGTTTTATTCTCTCATTTACGTGTTGCGTACGTTCACATCTTTTTACATTTGAAATAAATTAGCTAGACCACCGTTTGCTCAATAAATGTATTTTGTACGCACTCTGCCATCGAATTATTTATTTTAGCAGGTATTTTCACACTGTGAGTATGAGATTCCATAGCTCTACCGATGATCTTGTCTTTCATTTTTATGTGCAAACTAGTAACTATTAAATCTTCCGGGGAATAGAGAAAACAACAAAGAGCAATAGTTAGGTCTTCTTACTAACTATATATATATATATATATATATATATATATATATATATATATATATATATATATATATATATATATATCGACAAATCTTTCTTCTGACTATATAGACAGATACACAGATAAGTCTTTCTATTGACTGTACAGACAGATACACAGACACGCCTTTCTATTGAATACACAGACAGATACACATACATGCATTTCTATTGACTACACAGACATATACACAGATATGTCTTTCTATTGACTATATAGAAAGATACAAAGACATTTCTTTCTACTGACTATGTAGACAGATACACAAGTATTTATATGGACTAGATAGATAAATACACAGGTAAGTCTTCTATTGACCATTTAGACAGATACACCAACGTGTCATTCTATTGAATATATAGACAGATACACCGGTAAGTCTTTCTATTGAGTACAGACAGATACAAAGACATTTCTTTCTATTGACTATATAAACAGATACACCGACATGTCATACTACTGAATATATAGACAGATACAAAGACATTTCTTTCTATTGACTATATAAACAGATACACCGATATGTCATACTACTGAATATATAGACAGATACACAAGTAAGTCTTTCTATTGACTATCTAGACAGATACACCGACATGTCATACTACTGAATATATAGACAGATACACAAGTACGTCTTTCTACTGACTATCTAGACAGATACACCGACATGTCATTCTACTGAATATATAGACAGATACACAGATAAGTCTTTCTATTGACTATATAGACATATACACCGACATGTCATTCTACTGAATATATAGACAGCTACACAAGTAAGTCTTTCTATTGACTATATGAACAGATACATAGATAAGTCATGTCAAATCTCACTATATAAGCCCCTAACCCTCCATCTCTGTTTGCTGCTAAGATAAACCTTCGTATGCTAAATAGAACCCAATTAATACATGACATCAAAAAAACCTAACATTTTGTTTTACAATTTCATGCTGTTTGGTTTTGTAATCTTGTCGTTGTATATGTTTTTACGCGTTACCTAAAACTGTAAAGCGCGTAGAGCTACAAAAGATTAAGATCTGTATTAAATTATTATTATTATTATTATTATTATTATTATTATTATTATTATTATTATTTTAATATAATTGTCATCATCAAGTTGAAAGAGATTTTTTCCACAGCGAACTAAGTACATTAAAAAAATATTTGAAAACAAATATTCAAAATAACAACATTCCATTAACTATTCTATATGTGCTGCGATCAAAAGGAACTCAAAATGGAATTACCATAATTAAATGGTGTTATTATAGGTAAATGGTGATACCATACTTAAATGGTGTTACTATAGGTAATTGGTGATACCATAATTAAATGGTGTTATTATAGGTAAATGTTGATACCATAATTAAATGGTGTTACCATGGGTAAATGGTGATACCATAATTAAATGGTGTTATTATAGGTAAATGGTGATACCATAATTAAATGGTGTTGCCATGGGTAAATGGTGATACCATAATTAAATGCTGTTACTATAGGTAAATGGTGATACCATAATTAAATGGTGTTGCCATGGGTAAATGGTGATACCATAATTAAATGCTGTTACTATAGGTAAATGGTGATACCATAATTAAATGGTTTTACTATAGGTAAATGGTGATACCATAATTAAATGGTTTTACTATAGGTAAATGGTGATACCATTATTAAATGGTGTTACTATAATCAGAGTAGTTCTACCATAGTAAAATAGTTTTATCTAGGTTAACATGGTTGTATAGATTGCATCAATTTACAATAAATCACAAACAGTCTTACAACTACCGACAAGGCTTACAATTCGAACTTGATGGTGATGATGATGATGATGATAATGATGATGACGACGACGACGACTATAATGATGATGATGATGTAACTTAGTACGCATGTAATACCGCCAGGTTTCAAAATATATGATTTCAACGCAGTCTGCACAGTAATTAGTAAATAGAAATAGTGTTTTAAATCTCATGACTACGGTTTGAAAGACAATCGCGGGGCCCCGAGTGGCCGAGCGGTCTAAAGCGCTCACCGTTAGGGATCACTGCCATCTCGCCTCTGTCTGCATGAGTTCGAGTCTCAGGCTCGGCTAACGTGGGTACATGAGAAAGCCTGCCAGTAGCTTCTCGTGGGTTGGTGGTTCTTCCTGGGGTTTTCCAGGGTTCTTCCTCCACCAATTATACTGGCCGCCATTTATAGCCTATCGTGTGTTGAAGAATGGCGTTAAACCATACAACAACAACAACAAAGACAATCGCCGTAAAGATGAATGATCATTAGGGAAAATGTCAGCAAGGTCATGACTTAATGTAACAGATGCATGATCATTAGGGAAAATGTCAGCAAGGTCATGACTTAAATGTAAAAGATGAATGATCATTAGGGAAAATGTCAGCAAGGTCATGACTTAAATGTAAAAGATGAATGATCATTAGGGAAAATGTCAGCAAGGTTATGACTTCAATGTAAAAGATGAATGATCATTAGGGAACATGTCAGCAAGGTCATGACTTAAATGTAAAAGATGAATGATCATTAGGGAACATGTCAGCAAGGTTATGACTTAAATGTAAAAGATGAATGATCATTAGGGAAAATGTCAGCAAGGTCATGACTAAAATGTAACAGATGCATGATCATTAGGGAAAATGTCAGCAAGGTCATGACTTAAATGTAACAGATGCATGATCATTAGGGAAAATGTCAGCAAGGTCATGACTTAAATGTAAAAGATGAATGATCATTAGGGAAAATGTCAGCAAGGTTATGACTTAAATGTAAAAGATGAATGATCATTAGGGAACATGTCAGCAAGGTCATGACTTAAATGTAAAAGATGAATGATCATTAGGGAATATGTCAGCAAGGTTATGACTTAAATGTAAAAGATGAATGATCATTAGGGAACATGTCAGCAAGGTCATGACTTAAATGTAAAAGATGAATGATCATTAGGGAACATGTCAGCAAGGTCATGACTTAAATGTAAAAGATGAATGATCATTAGGGAAAATGTCAGCAAGGTCGTGACTTAAATGTAATTTTGAATAGCTACTTACAGTTTCGTTACTAATGCATTTCAGTTCTTGAAAGCTGCATACATTAAAGTGCATGTACAGGATTAAGATTTTTCAAATAATCCTACACCAGAACATGATCAGACAAAGGATTAAGATTTTTCAAATAATCCTACACCAGAACATGATCAGACAAAGGATTAAGATTTTTCAAATAATCATACACCAGAACATGATCAGACAAAGAGACAAACGTTTTGTAAAGCGTTACAACACGGACATCATACTGCAGCTCATAAATAGCGACATAGCTCTAACCCTAATTTTTTACATACAATCCATGGTGTTTTACATCTTTTGAAAAGCCGCCAATAATGTCGAAGTTAATGATATTCTTAGGTTCGTCGTCGTAATATATTGACTACACCACAAATTAATATATGCTTCATATATTTTTATTTGACTTTCTTTTCCATTTGAGTATTGATTGAGTTATTGCCGTCAACACAGTTAAACTGCAATTACTGGGGAAAAACATTACTTCCTCCATCGTTGATATACGCGCATGTCAAGTGAGGTATTACTATTTAACCTCCTATGATAGGTAGGTATGGTATTGCAAAATTAGTGTAATAAAGAATTTGTCATTGTCATTGTCATGAAAGAATACTGCTTGCGGATCAAACGTAGATGCTCGTGCAGAGATTAATAAGACTGAATAAGCGATTACAAGCTTTTATGTCAAGCTTCCAGCATGCACCTCGAAAAATGTGTCTAGGCCGACAACAATGAGAGGCGAAGTTACTCACATTTGGCAGTTCACCAAGCATTGAATCTCACAGGAAATGTTTTCATTTGCAGGGCATAATTTCTTGGTAATGACACACGGCCAAAGCCAATTTTCCATTAAATATACATAAATCTAAGCCACATCGGAACCTCTCGTAAATGGGATTATTTTTGAGTGCCATTACTTCATTATGTATGTCTATATTCGAGAACAAGAAGGCAACTTTGTAAAAATTAATGTGAAAATCACATGCAGCCATGGCAACACACCAACTAGCAAACAAAACATATAATAATCGTCTTCATGACTTTACGGGACAACTGAGAGGAAAATTTCATGTATCAAATTATCATTCTACGTCTCTGTGATGAGTCGCGCCAGGAAGGAAAATATGCCTATAAAGTAAACATACATATTATGATGCTAACATTGTACCAGTATATTACTGCATGTTTTTTTCTTCTTCTTCTTCTTCTCACTGTTCATAGTCTATTTAATGCAAAAAGAAATGCATGTTTTTGCATAAATGTAGGTGGATTTCCAAAACTGATGTATGTTTTTGACGGTGCATTTATTTATGTGAATTCAGCTTGAAGGGTGGAGTATTTTCCCCTAATCTTCCAATGTATATTTTTTTATAAATAGTTTGTCCTCTTTTGCACGCTCGTCTATTAATAATATTAAATTTTTGTGCATCCGTTCTACGTATTGTGTGAGTAAATTGTATCTAAATTATTCATCGGCGTAGCAACCGCACAAACAGTCCCTGTAACTGCTTGGAGTGGGGTGGGGATCCATAAAACAAATTTTGTATTTTAACGGGACCCAACATTAAATTTTGCTGCCGGGGGGGGGGGGGGGGGCGGAGAGGGGCGGGGCAGAATATCTTGTTACCCACTGGTTTTATATCTTGGAATGCAATACGTTGCACTAGATGTTTTGTATATCAGAGTGTAAAAGAAGCTGGTTTGACTGCGCATAATGTAATGAAGTCAAGATATATGCTGTTTTCAGCTGAGCGAGCATTGTGTATGAGCAAAGAACAGTGTACGTGCAGAATCAATACTTGTACATCATCATCAAGACTGTTCAGCAGTTACTTGTGGAGCACTTGTTTTCCTACATAACACGTCAATCCGTGAGTTTCTAAAGTCTTGATCTCTTGCCATTAACGTTCGGGCCTTTGTGTAACATTGCTCACTAAACGACGTCATCAAGCACCATCATTATGTCAATTTTAGCGGATAAATACACTTCATCCTGCAACTTAGATACTTTCAGTTTGTGAAACAGTATGCAGGTTTTGTTTTGAAACATTATACGGGTTTTGCTGTGAAACAGTACACGGGTGTTGTTATGAAACATTATACGGGTTTTGTTGCGAAACAGTATACAGGTTTTGTTGTGAAACAGTGTACAGGTTTTGTTGTGGAACAGTATACAGGATTTTTGTTGCGTAAGAGTATGCAGGTTTTGTTTGATACTAAAGTTGACAAAATTGAACCGTTATTTATATCGTACAAAAAATATAACACAAAAACATCAAAAACTAACTCTTTAAACATAGATACAGTTAATAAATACACCATATAGTTTATCAGAAGCCGATTTCATGAAAATAAAACGTTAATAGAAGTCTAGCTACATTATTATTCTTTAGTCGATTATAAATAGAGCATAAATGTTGTATGTACAAGATTTTGGGAGAATAAACATTACAAATATGCAAACTGGACATTATATGACTACAGTAATTATGTATCAGTTAAAATTGTAGATGAAAGGGCTTGTAATGTTGATATGGATGATAACGATAGATAAAGTCAATAAAAATTGTTTATTTAACCCAGATAAATTGATCGAGAGACTAGCTTACGTACACGCTGTTTAAATATCTATTTGTTTTAAACATAGCCGCCTGATCGACACGAGTAGCACTGCGTGTGATCTGATAATTTGCCCACGTCACGCACTGGTCAATCACGAGTCAGTTTTGACCCTCTGAATGAATGAAAAAAAGTTCGAATCTTTGAGCACAAAATGCTAACTTGCTCTTTGCTCTAGCAGCTTTCAAAGTAAATGCGGGCGCTGTAGTTTGATATTGTTCCAAAATCTTTTAAATTCCATTTCCAGATGTTTGTGCATTAGCTTACATTTGAAATTTATCACACGAAATTCCTAGCCTGCGAGAGCAGTTTTCATGCAAGCTTTACAAAAACAAGGGTATGATTTGATAACAGTATCCTTGCCATTGTAGGAAAATGATAAGAGCAAGAAATATTTTACCTCGATCAACTTTGTTGTCCTCCCCAACCCCCGTCGCTTCACCCCACGGTTTCCATTCTCTTTCTCTCCCCACCCCCAATTGCCGTATATACGCATTAAATATTTTACAATATACATGGTCTGATATTATATTAATTTATAATTCATACAACGTTTCATAACATTATTTCATATTGTGTTATTACATCCTCGTAATATCACGTAACAAGGTTATCCAAAATATTTGCACAGCGATGTAGGCATTCAGTCGTAAATTATGTCAGTATTTCTCGACATTGTTTTATTAATTGCAGAGTTTCTTCTGTGGTCGTTACATTCTTACATCGATTTTGTTAATGTACAAATTCCTATAATCAGCAGGCTAGGAATTTCGTGCAATAAATTTCAAAAGTAATTTTTTAAAATACGCATGATACTTGTCACGCTATATAACCGTTCGATGTATTTTATTATACTAATGCGACCGCAATCCAAGATTGAACTTTCCTATATGAAGCTAACATGAAACTTTGGTGATATATACACATTTACTATTTTTTCGTGTTCTGACCTAAGGGTCAATATCACAGATGAATGTTTCTAATTTTCTGCGGCAATTTCTGTTACTTTTAAACTACATGTATCTGATCCAACGTGATGAAACGTAGCGTATCGACCATCGCTTTCAGAACCCTACCTGTAAAGTGACCAAATTTTCACCTGTGACCCTGTAGACAGAAGAGATAATGCTTTGAAACTAACATAAGGATATGATGTACCACACACAGGGGGCGTAAGGAGTATGTAAAGTTCATCGTCGCACGTTTCCTTTATCACGTATCAAAGTCAATAAAATTTTTACAATGGAATAAAAAAAAAAACGAACTTGGTGGCACCTTACCACTTGATACATGTTACATCAGGTTACATTCACTATTCCGAAAATAGACCACCAATGCCCGTGCTCAGAACCAAGACAACTGTTCCGCCGTAGAGATTTGGAAACGATTTTGGTCAATTTTTTTCCAATGGAAAATTATCATATCTTTAAAAAAATGAATTGTTATGTATCGACTTGTCTGTTAGAGTTAGCTGGCGAAAATAGGAATAAAAAGTATTTTTTTCCAAGGTAGCGGATTTGCTAGAGTAGAGTTAGTAACCGGTATTATTTTAAAGATCATATCCTCATTTCATAAGAGGGGTCTCGAGTGGCCGAGTGGTCTAAAGCGCTCACCGTTACGGATCATTGACATATCTCGGCGTGGGTTCGAGCCTAGGATTCGGCCAATGTGGGTATGTGAGAAAGCTTGCCAGTAGCTTCTCGTGGGTAGGTGGTTCTTTCCGGGGATTTCCTTTGTTCTTCCTCCACCATTAATACTGGCCGCCATGTATAGCCTATCTTGTGCTGAAAATGGCATTAAATCCTACAGCAGCAACAACATCACTCATTTTCTAAGAAACGCAGAGATTTCAGGCACAATTTCGCATACACAACATAATTCTGCAATTGTCAGATAGATTACACAATGCAATGTGACTGAAATACGTGCAGATCTGCGTGGAACACGTTCAATACCCCACCAACTGTCACGTAGCCATTCATTTCTATCAAGAAACCTTTAAACTCACTTCTTGTAAGTCATACAAAAGACAATCGAGAGAAAGAGATTTTTTATAAATGATTTCAGACCTTTCTCCACAGTGTAAACCGTCTGTCTGCACTTGGAGTCCCAGTGTGATTAATAACGGCATATCAGTTGTAAGAACAATTTTACAAAACAGAGATCTTGATGTCAACACCCCACTAGGTGTTTACTCACATCAAGTTCAACTTACAAATAGTTCTTTTTGTCAAAGCCCATACTGTTATCCTAATCGTTTGTCTAGACGATGTTTTAAAGTTTGAGTCGGTCAATCATTCTTGATAGTCGGGTATAAAAGTTAAAAAAAATATGGGTCAGACCTTCAGTTATCCTTAGAAGGAAATTCGAAATGGATACATATTAGTCAGTACATCAGCTAATGGAACTATAATGAATGCAGTACTAAAATTTCATATATATATATATATATATATATATATATATATATATATATATATATATATATATATATATATATATATATACGTGTGTATGTGTGTCCCGCAAACTGAGCTGAATATATTGTTTTATTATTATTCTAGTATCGTACTATCAGCGACTCTAAACTACTTTTTTTCTTGATATTGCATCAAGTGTTCCGAGTCTGATTGTATCGCATCCCTTTAACTTTCCTCACAGTGCCGGATTACCAAATAGGCGGAGTAGGCATCGGCCTATGGGCCCCACGCCTTTTAGGGGCCCGGCGACAACGTTTGTTTAATAATAATTGATCATTTTTATTTAATAACATAACATGTAAATTTGTGTAACAACATTAATAATTGTTAATATTTGTTTTGTGTAATAAAACTGGTTTATTAAAATTGTTCGTTGGAAAAATTAAAAACGCATTAGGAGATAATTTGCGAGGGGGCCCCAAGATTTCGACTGCCAAAGGGCATCCGCAGGGTTTATTCCGGCAGTTATGGAGAAAAGAACAATACGATTTCTTGCAATGTGGGTATAAAGTCATTCGATCTGTGAGATCTTACTAAAGCTAACAAAGTCGATATGTTGTTGATCGTCGATATGTTGATGGAAAGTGGGGATGCGTTATAATTGACTAGTGTGGAATCTAAGATTTTGAACGTATTTCTGTTTCAGCCAACTGCATTGTCGCTTACGTATATATAACATATATTTCTTCTCCGTGTGGTGGTACATCCATTACATATTCAAACAAGGATACAATCATCCTACAAAGAACAAAAGATCACAGAATCACGCATTTCCTGATAAACAGACGGCGCGTACAGCATAAATCGGCTCAAAGCATTGCCAGACTGCGTTTGTCTGCATTTTTTCTATAACCCATGAAGAAGCTCTCGTTTTGAAACGTCCGGTTTTCTGCTTCAGAGTAATTTGCACGTGCGAAGATCAGATTGAATGAGCTGTTATAAACTTGTAGGTCAAACTTTCATTATACGTCTTCACACATTTCTCCATGCTGAGTACAGTCATTGACCTAAAGAAGCTAAAGTTGCTAAGCGCTTGGCAGTTTTCCAAGCATCGAATTTCACATTAAATGTGTGCACGACTTCATTTATGTTACGATGATGTACAAAGTTTTCACTATACGACTCGTACAAGAATGCTTCATTCGAAATAAGCAGACAATAACGTTGTTACGTTATTCAGAGGTTAAAGCTCAACAGAGTTATGCCACATAAGTCAATAATTCCTATGTAATTTATGTAATTTAAGGTCGTCTGGTGTTTCTATTTAAAGAACAATGTGAAAATTGCCATAATATAAATTTATGCGTTACTTTTGTATTTGGTTTCGTCACTCTCCTATTAAATCTATTACCAAAAGCATATTTCAACCGAAAAAAACTGTACTCGAAATTGCAATACATATATACATAATGCTTCGTAACGTTCAGGTCGACTTACTTTTCTTGATGTTGATGCCAGTAAAATTGTGTCAAATTATGCAAAATAAATATATAAAATGTTGGGATTGAAAATATCGATTCTCATTAGGAAGACCTATATTACACGTGTTGAGCAAAACTTGGCTTGAATGAGGTGTACAAACACACAACATTGGTGTAATGGTTTTGGAGTAAAGGCTAACGCAGCGGACACTCGACAGCCGACTGCAGAGGCATTTCAAGAATTATTTGGAACATCTCCTTTTGAACTGTTAGGAGGATGTTGTTGTTATATGTTGCCCCTACTGCGTCTATGCGCAAAGAATTATGGTATCCTGGAGTTCCTTGATAGGATGAAATGTGTAAAAGTATAAAAATTCCATTAAAATTACTCTAAGCATATTTATTTTACCATATTTCATATACGCAGTCATAGCAGAAACAAACGCATCATAAATATCCTGGATTTTGCACTTGGGCCCCGTCTAGGGGTAGGACTGAGCGGGGACGGGTCGAATACCCAGCATAAAAGCGTAGGGATTTTACGATGGCGCGATAATATAGTTTTTCTGGTTACCTCTCATGACTATAAGGTCAAGAGACATTATGTTGTGGTCGTGCTATCGGCGTGTTTCATCCTTCCCAGGGCGTTTGCAATCCATCAGTAATTGATAATTTCAAATTATTCTCAAATAAACCGCTGGTCCATTTTCAACAAAATGTAGTAGATAGATTGTATCGTCTCATAGAGGCCTTTTAATTTGTATATAAAATGTAAATCCATCATCACACATGGTCGCTTTATTATAGAGACTCTTTCTGGAATTCATCAACTGAATGGGACGTTATTATGTAAAAACGAAATGGATGGGCAAAGTAAAACAGAGTCCATAATTCCGTAAACTTTTGTCAGAAAATGGAGAAAATACTATATTACCTAGATATTCTTAAAGTAAAGCATCATCCCATTTTATTTCAATCACTGTTATCCGTCAGAAGTTATTGTACGAAAACGAAATTTGTGGCGGACGTGACGATGCAGTAACAACTGACGTGACTTGACGGGACAGAACACTATGAGTGGATATAAGGAGATATTTGACTCGTGAAGTGGAAACAGTTTGTATTTCCTTAACATACTTTCCCCTCTTTCTCTATGTATGTATGTATGTATGTATGTATGTATGTATGTATGTATGTATGTATGTATGTATGTATAAAGAATACAAATCATATGGCGAATAACAGTCTTTTCAAGTGCAGTGGATCCAGCAAGGGATCACGTGTGTCAGGGATTGATGATGATAAAGGCAATAAACTGACAACGAACAATGCAAAACTGGTATCTAACTAGCCTTTATATATATATAATGCTAAACCACTGAAGATCTTATACAATATTGATCTAGCGCCGGTTTTCTATTTTGGTATGTAATCGCCGATGGAAAAATATACATTAGAAAGATACTGGTTTAATGGTAGAATGGAAGTACGCAATGATGTAAGAAGAAATAGACTCCAACATATACATATGTAAATATATGTGTATAAAACAGTTTGTATGTCTTTTATTATTTGTTTTGATAGGAGAGATTGTGTGAACAAATACAATAATAAACATATATGAAATGTATCGTTACACTCGTTAGGATATTTCATGCATTGTTTCAGATATCCGCTTTTTCTCATTGTCTGTCGACATGAGAATACTCTGACCTAATTCACAAAACAGTTGTATTGGTGATATCCGGTAGTTCTTTTTTTAGGATGACATAATTCCATTTAATTGTTGTTTTTTTATTTTGTTGTATCATTTTATTTTTATACCTATTTGCCAAATCATTCGGAACGTTTTATACAGTCAAGATGTTAAGAGTTACAACATTCTTCTGTCGTAGTTTTGCTGTTGTTATTGTTGTTGCTGTTGGTTTAAGGTAATTTTTCAGCACATGATAGACCATACATGGAGACCAATATATCTGGTGGAGGAAGAACCTTGGAAAACCCCGGTTAGAACCACCAACCCACGGGAAGCTACTGGCAAGCTTTCATACATACGCTTGTTTGCCGAGCTCGAGATTCGAACCCGCGTTCATTGTTTATTCAACATTTAGCTAAAGTAAACTCTGACTACAATATTCTTCCTCCAATAATTTTTAAATAAAGCTTGAAACAATAGACTTATTCCATTTCATTTTACTTGATTAAAATTTATTTTGTGACAAAATAAAACAAGTATTGTGATCGGAAAAGAAATCCCAGGCTCCTCGTCCCAAAAGTAAACGCTCGTCCCGTAGGTTGTGGTTGATATTCTTTGCCAAGATACGTCAAGCCAGGCATGAAAAAATTCGATTATGTTTCCAATAGCTGCCTTGTTATACTTGTGTTTAAGTAAAATATACAATATACATTGGCTACGAAAACAAATCTTGAAATTATTGTTGTAGTTCTATTTATAATTACAATCATACGAACAGCGCATGTGTTGCAGTCATGCCTCGTAGATGTTGTTTCAGTCACAATAGCGTTGCCCTACCGGTCGTTCTAATTTAAACAGATGTTGATTATACTTATTTATTCGCATGCTTGATTACGTCATACAATTGGTTCAAGGTTGCATATATTATGCTAATTGACACCGTGTTTATTAGATTTCGTGAAGGAAATTTATCAATTACAATCAGCTCCCTAAAATTCAATTACATTTAGATTTGTGACGCAATTTACTCATATTAAGCTATTGTTGACATTACTGTATTTATTTTGTTATGTTTTTGTAAATGTCAAAATAATATTCATATTGAGGTGTTTATTTGTCTCACGCAATATTCAACATATTGTCTTGCGTGTCAAATAGTCCTCATGTAATATCAAATCTGTATCTAGAGTATATGGTCAATTGATTCATTAATATCACACTTAGTCCCTTTGTAAGCATATCACAATCAGTCCCTGTGTAAGCATATCACACTCAGGCCCTTTGTAAGCATATCACACTTAGTCCCTTTGTAAGCATATCACACTCAGTCCCTTTGTAAGCATATCACACTCAGTCCCTTTGTAAGCATATCACACTCAGTCCCTTTGTAAGCATATCAGATAGATCTTAATAACACAATCAATGGATAATAAATTTGGTCAGATTATATGCAAGAAAGACTTCTAGACCATACACAGTATATAATTATCTAAGGGATCAAGTTTATTAATGCCTAGGTGGACCATTATTCTCAATGGGGTTACATTTCTTAATACCTGTGTGGACCATTTCTGTCAAAAGGGGTTACATTTCTTAACGCCTGGGTGGACCATTTTGTCAAAAGGTGTTACATTTCTTATGCCTGGGTGGACCATTTCTGTCAAAAGGGGTTACATTTCTTAACGCCTGGGTGGACCATTTTGTCAAAAGGGGTTACATTTCTTAATGCCTGGGTGGACCATTTCTGTCAAAAGGGGTTACATTTCTTAACGCCTGGGTGGACCATTTCTGTCGAAATGGCTCAAGTTTATTAATGCTTAGGCGGACCATTTCTGTCAAAAGATAAATCGGTTAACTTTTTCTGTCCGAGGATTATTGGACACCTCAAATTTACAATCCTTTACCTACATGCATCAACATTAGGATGTGAGTAAACATTTCTAATACCACATTGATCGAGCGACATGGACTTTTTTTTTTGTCATTTGAGTATAGACGGGAAAGAATCAGTTGAAGAAGTAAAAGAAAACCAAAATAGTATAAGAAACTGGAAGAAAAGACTGCGGTTTAGAGCGATGCGAAAGGTCAAAACTATACCGACACTATATTGCAATTAAAAATTAAGTCCTCTCTGAGTTTTAATGTATGTGGCTAATTCGCCACTGATAAAGATGCATTAACCAGAACGTATGAAAACTCAGAAAAACTTTATAATTAAATCTCAATACAGACTTTGTGTGCAATATGAGAATTACGCAGTATCTGCAGATTATGAATAATAAGTCAATTATTGCCTTGTATAATATATATTAACATTATGTAATGCCAGAACCTTTACTCGGTGTTAAACAATATGCCAACTGATGGAAAAAATATTACTTCAACAGAATCTATATGCAATATCCAGAGAAACAGAAACAAAATATTTACAGTAAAACTACCTGTATCACAGTTCACCTTCAACCCTTTCTACAGCAACATCCAACCTACGTCCGAATTTCTTGTGGACATTGACTTACTTATGTAGTGTGTGTGTGTGTGTGTGTGTGTGTGTGTGTGTGTGTGTGTGTGTGTGATATGGATTTTTAACGTAGAGTTAAACTTTTTATCAGTCATATCGATGTCTGTAGCTTGGAAGTTTACTCCTATTCTGCCTTGGAAAACCTGAAATCGTACTAAAATTGCAGCGATTAAGATTGAATCATGTACTATGTCGAAGGTATCCTAATACAGCGTATAGAAACTGAGTAGTAAAATACCTTTTTATACACAAAACTGTACACAAGCTTAGTTGCTGCGAACAGCGTTACCCGGGGTGTATAGTTTAGCCTTAGCTATTTCAAAATACCGAGTTCGGTTCACACAATGACGCACGGACAAAGTGACGGCGGTGAGAAACATGATTACCTCGACTTCTCTCGATGCGGATTTGACCACAACTATGGCACTTATAGCCCCAATTCTCTGTATCGTCATAATACAGATGCATCCTGTTAGCAAGAAGTCCACTTTAAGGATCTTTCTTTTACAAAACAAACAACAACAATAAAAAAAAACAATCTGTAAGGCAAAATATCCTACAGCGTGCTCTGTCCAACTAAACCAGACACTGGTTGTGTGTTGAAAAATACATACACCAATAGCCTGAACATAACAAAAAAGCATGTAAGGCAAAATCTTTTACAGCGGGCACTCTCAAACCAAACTAGGTTTTGATTGTGTGTTGAGAAAGACATACACAAATAAACTTCACGGAAACATTTTGAGCTGCAGAAATGAAAATGTATTATTTCTAGCTATTCGTTCAATGTGATAAAATTGTTTTATATATTGGAGGTTTCTGAATTTACTCTAAATGGTACAGAGAGTCAGACATATGCAACGTAGCGCCATGTTATTGAATTGAATATATCTTTTTCAAGTTAGCCCTTTTTCATAGCTTTTTCATGCATTACATAACGAACATTGCTTCAGTTCTTATAAACCAGTGCGATTATTCTTGCCAAAGACCGATTCATGCAGGAATCTGGTTATTATAATACTAATCTCGCTAATCTCTTACAGTCGTTCTTATAAATTAATTTGCAAGTCTATTCATGTGCGGGCATGCGTAATGTAATACCAATGTGTTCGTGCTTAACTGTGTCTCACGGCTCAGTCATCCAGCCCCACTCCCCTCTGCTCTCTCACCTCTTCACTGATGAACCGATCGGGAGAAGGATGCCTTTCTGCAATAGTAGATACGGTCGCTCAAAAAACAAAACAAAACAAAAAAAAAAAAAACAAAAAAAAAAAACAAATAAAGGCGGTGGAGATTCTGCAAAAGACCAAAATCTCCGGGGTTTTATTCAAGGCTGTTTCTTACTCGGAATGCGAACAGCAAGTTGAGACCCATCATATACTCGAGTCGCTTAAACCAATTCATTGCATCTCCAAAGTTCAAGATGGAGACGTGAGATGAATCCGTCTCTCCGTTTGAAGGGACGAGTATTCAGCCAGTCTCGATCTTACCGACGCATATTTTCACGTTGCTATTCACCCCCTGTCAAGAAACATTCTTCGTTTTGCTTACCGGGACACAGTTTATAAGTACAAAGTTCTCTCCTTGGGCCTCGACATCAGTTCTTGGGATTTACCAAGATTATGGATTGTGTCGTCATCCTACTTCCATCGAGGTCATCTACAAGGACGGCAGCGTACCTGGATTCTGAAGTTGTTGTTGTAGGGTTTAACGCCATTTTTCAGCACACGATAGGCTATGTATGGCGGCCAGTATTAATGGTGGAGGAAGAACCCGGGAAACCCCCGTGAAAAACCACCGACCAAAGATAAGCTACTGGCAAGCTTTCTCACATACCCACATTGGCCGAATCCAAGACTCGAACCCACATAGACAGAGGTGAGATGGCAGTGATCCGTAACGGAGAGTGCTTTAGACCACTCGGCCATTCGGGGCCCCATGGATCCTGAAGAAACACATGGTGAGTTATATCCTATTCCAAGGCAGGAACAATATCCTTTCTTTTAGATCATCTAGGCTATCTGTTGAACTGAGAAAAGTCAGACCTCCGTCCATCCCTGAATTTTGTCTGTCTGGATAAGGAGCTTTTAACCAGTCGGAACCTGGTGTGACTTTCTCGTGTTCGCGTAATTAGAATCGTCGAACTCGTCGAGTCCGTTTCCAACAGGACTTGGTTCTCAGCGAGAGTTGTCTACAAATAAGAAGAATAATGATTAGGTCTATTGTCCTCAATAGATACCCCATTTAAAAGGGTAGCCATCGATGTTGGCTGACCCATATTTCATAATACAGGCCGGAAGAAAAAAATGTATATCCTTTGTGGAATACGCAAATATATATCCGGAAACCATAACATTATCAACTACTGAAACCAAATATTTGGTCGAGGTATTTATTGACACGTTCAGCAGGGTAGGAGTGCCTGAAGAGGTCGTCACAAATTGTATGGCCAAATCTTCATTGAACTTATGACGGAAATAATTAGACTGTTTTCAGTCAAACAGTTATGCACAACACCTTATCACCCCATGTGTAATGGCTTGGTCGAGAAATTTAACCGGACATTAAAGCAAATACGTGGAGAGACCACAGGACTGAGACCGATATTTCAACAGGATTTGTTCGCGTATTGCGAGGTATGGTGCAAAAGCTTTGGAATTCTTCGTTAGAGTTTGTTTAGGGTTCTGTGCGAACTCTGGTCGGGCGATCTCGAAAGTAACAAGTACCTACCAATATATTTTAGACTTAGAAAGATTGGAGACTACACACGGAGTGCACACTACGAGTTCGCGATGTCGGGTCTTAAGTTTGCAAAACGGAAATTTGAAGTAGGTGATCGAATTTAGGTGTTTCTCCTCACTAGTTAGGAGCAAGCTATTTGTTCAGTGAAAAGGTTGATGAAATCAAGGATGTCAAGGGTTAAATGGATTACATAATTGACACTGGATGTAGGTTAAACTTTTTCAAGCCAAGTTGTTAAAACGATTGGTAGATAGGTCCAACTCTATATGCTAAAATGATATGTACAGATGTTCAAACCAAGATGATATGATACAACGATATTTAGAGAGGCCGAAGCAAATATGTTAAAACAACATGTAGAGAGGTCCAAGCCAATATGTTAAAAACGACATGTAGAGAGGTCAAAGCGAACATTAGAAAGAGGGGTATTTAACATTGTAGATACTGCGGTCATCGAAGATTATGCCAGTGGAGAAATGAAACAAGACCCTAATACAGAAAATGCCCTAGAGTATCACACAGTGGGCGGGTAAGGGCAGTTGAAACCCCGTCTCAACAAAGCGAGGCAATCAGAGACACTTCAAGACCAGAAATCGAGAGACAGGTTTGATTGTTCCTTGGGTGCGCAGGATTTTATACGCGCACCTGCTATAGCTAATCCGTTGACGGTCTTAACCAGAAAAGGCAACCCAATAATGTTTCTTGTGGTTCATGCCAGGAAAGAGTTTGTAAGGTATTTAAGAGAATATTGATCAGTGAACCAATCCGAAAGCTACCATTGCCAAATAAATCTGTCGTGTCGTGGACTGTTGCAACAGTTTTGCTACAGGAGCAAGATCAGGTAAAGTTAACGATTGCATAAGCAGGCATGAAATTGTTGTTCAAAAGCAAAGAGACACCCTCATGGAAAAGGCGTGTTTGGCACTGTTGTTTGGCCAATGCAGATTGGGTTATTATGAGGACCTCCTCAGTCACTCCTACCTTGCTGAGCATGTCGACATGTAGAAAAGGAGTGTTTCTCACTGGTGTGTAGAATATGCCATTTGTGAAGGGAATTCGTCAATGAAATGGTTCAACACCCTCTCACGTATTTAAACACAACAAAAGTCACTAACGCAAAATGATGAATTGGACGCCGAAATAATAATCGTACTGCTTCCGTATCAAGTCAAACAAACGATCAGATAATATCGATGTGGATTACAGGAACAGAGTATGATTTGCACAGTATTGTCCTATAGCTTCCCGGTGATGTAAAATATTTGTGTCATTTCATATATTTTGTATCGTCCTATAGTGTCCCGACGATGAAAACAGTAGTGTCATTTTATAATTGTGTTCAAATTGCGTGATTTTCCAACAGTGTTTCCACATCAATACTATTGATACAATCCATGCTTCGATCAAATGATACCATTAATAATTATTTGTTGCTGAACTATATTTTAGATAGTGTCCTTTGAGGAACGATACGATTTTGTTATAGCATTTAATGAACTTTGTATTTACGGGTAGGATTTCTTATATTGGTTGATGAACCTTGTGTATATGCGTAGGGTAGGATTTCCAGTTGTTCTCTTTAGTTTGTAAGGATGGAAGTAAGGGCATGCGTTAAGGTGTAAGAGATTCAATTATCATTAATTTGTATTATAAACAAAGTTCTCATTCACGTGCTTTTGTTATGCGTCTTTCATAGATCCAATCCTACACAGTAACACTGTGCGACACTAAAAGTATTTTATGGTGGAAATTTATTGCCTTCGCTTGATTATAGTTGCATAGTCTGGGGGAATTACAACGATTCTAATCTTAATTAAATCATAAAACCCCATTAAGAACCACTTAATTAAATTATTAAGATCCCATAACGAGCCATTTTATTAAATCATGAAAACCCCATTACGAGCCACGTAATTAAATAACGAAAATCCGATAACGAGCCACTTAATTAAATCATGAAAACCCCAGTACGAGCCACTTAATTAAATAATGAAAATCCGATAACGAGCCACTTAATTAAATCTTGTAAACCCCAGTACGAGCCACTTAATTAAATAATGAAAATCCGATAACGAGCCACTTAATTAAATCATGAAAACCCCAGTACGAGCCACTTAATTAAATAATGAAAATCCGATAACGAGCCACTTAATTAAATCATGAAAACCCCATTACGAGCCACTTAATTAAATAATGAAAATCCAATAACGAGCCACTTAATTAAATAATGAAAACCCCATAACGAGCCACTTAATTAAATCATGAAAATCCCTTAACGAGCCATTTAATTAAATCATGAAAACCTCATAACGTGCCAGTTATTTAAATTATAGACACCCTTTAACTAGCCATTTAATGAAATTATAAATAAACCTCAATTAGCCACGTAATTAAATCATGAAAACCCCTTAACGAGCCAATTAATAAAATCATGAAAACCCCATAACTAGATAATTAATTAAGTCATGAAATTCCCTTAACGAGCCACTATAATTATTATATAAAAAGTCTCACCATCCTGACATATATACAGAAAATAGCGGGGGAGGGATGGAGCAACACTAGAGGATATCTTTTAATTGTATTATACTTTAAATATATGTTTTGATATCAGTTTATGGCTCCACAATATATGAATGACTTCCTAATTCTAGCTTTCAACATCCATTAACACAATCCATGGTTTATATCCAACTCTAATCTTCATTTGTCTAAATTCAGCACCACTGAGACAAAATGAGATACAATGACTTGGATACACCCGCTTAAATAATGAAAACCCCATACATAACAAGCCACTTAGAAATCCCCATAACAAGTCAGTAGATTTATTACAAGAAAAGGCTTTCCATACTCACATACAAAAAGAAAAAGGGCTTTGGGCGGTGGAGTAAGAAATCTTACAAGCATGGAGACAAATTCTCTATTAGAAGCGAATAATAGTAATAATAGTGTTTATTTGTACCTCCGGCCATTGACCCATGATGCATATCCATATATCTCATACGGTACGCAACGGAACTTCAGTGCGTAGCGAACGAATATCGTATCTATTGGAATTGTTACAGTGATCACACAACTGATTTAAAGAGAACCCTAAAGCCAACATGGATAAAGTTTTGTGATATTGATCTAGAGACTTATGTAGCAGTAGTCGATGATAAAATGGTTTCTGTAATCTTTAAGGTTTTAATAGTACACATAGCTAAATTAGTCATCGGAATTTTTCATGTATTATTTTATATAAAAGTGCTATATTTGTCTAATGTTGCATTTTTATATGCAAAGTGGGTAATTTTTTTCAAATTTGACACAATCTTTCTTCGCAAACAATATTGTCATATATTCCTGTGCTACCACCCCATTCTAAGCATAGTGACTACATAACAAAAATTGTTATGTCTTAACAGTTCTAAATATGTTTGACAAGTCAATTCTACACCCAATGCCCTATA
Source organism: Sinohyriopsis cumingii (assembly GCA_028554795.2). Taxonomy (NCBI): domain Eukaryota; kingdom Metazoa; phylum Mollusca; class Bivalvia; order Unionida; family Unionidae; genus Sinohyriopsis; species Sinohyriopsis cumingii. The sequence continues at coordinate 131,935,299 of CM068826.1, read as the reverse complement.
GAAACGGAGTCTTTCCATCGACTTAAGCTAATCCTGTAGCTTTTGCCTAAAAAATATCTTCACATCTCTAACTGAACAATCTAAGAAATGCATTTTCATCATTTACGCCATCATACCAAATTTATACGTAAATAGAAGCTGTCGTTTTTTTAATTGTCTGCCCAGTAATCACAATTTTTCACCCATCTTAACTGAAAATTGTAGCATAGTAGTCTTCTTGCATTTTTAGAACTCTTAGTCCACATTTAAAAATATGTTTATATCTTATACACTGCTTAATAATTCTTCCTAATTCGTTTTATACGAATGCATTTGGAACAGATTTAGATATACCAAGAATATATTTACAAAATAACAAAAGAACTTTTTCAGTATCATTATTATCTTAAAACCCCCAAACTCCAGCCCCATAGTTAAGGATGGGAGCTATCTTCGAGTCAAACAGACGAAGCAATCCAGTTACGGATAATTTACCAATTTTTGAAAGACTGCTTCAATATATACAGATCCATCAGCGCTTGCAAGAATAGAGTTTTCTAGCACAAATACCAAAAATAGAATATATGCATCTTATATACTTATAATATGATTCAATCTTTACCTCTGTATGGCCATGGTATCATTTATCGTAACTTCTGAGATAGCCGCCTCTGCGAAATACAGTCACTCTTGTTTTTCCAAATGCACTTTTAATTTGAACTTTAGGCAATATATCAGAAGCGAATAATAAAAGTATTATTAAAATCCTAACAACCAGAAATAAAAACAAAACAAAACAAAATAAAACAAAACAAAAAGAAAATGCGAATCGAATATTAATATAAATTAAAGTTGTGTAGGGAAGGGAAGAAACATAATAAACAACGCATTATCCCGCAAATCAGACACACACGATCTAGAGATAATATGGATAAAAGTGTACCATCATATTTAATAGACCAGGAAGAAGCTTTCGACATAATTGTACAAAATTGATCCAAACAATCCTTGGGGAAAAATTTGGATTGAAGAAAATGGGTAAATATCTCATATACACGTACTGACATAAGCTCCTTTTTACAATTCAATGGAACGAGTAAATATCTTATTTAATGATATAAACTCCTTTGCACCAATAAGTGGAGCAGAAATAAAGAAACCCACAACATTGGATTAATATATTAAGAATTAAAATTAAAATAATACAAAGGTAGATTAAATCAAAGACGAAATTTACTATACTAATTAAAATTGATCCAGCATGAAGATGACTGCACTAAATTCACACACAAATACCTAATTACGTACTACATAAAATTAGGAAAGGCCTTAGGATCACGGATAAATGATGTTAAAACAGAAAAAACTAAATAAGAAAAAAACAAAACAACAACAAATAAACAGACACAAGAAACAACAAAACAAACAAACAAATAAAAACAAAATAAGTTTAAGCCCTAGACATTGTCAATGGTCAAACACTCAAAGAAGTTAACAAAATCAATTTCTACTATAAGAGATATAAAATAAAAATAAAAACACGGTGCTATTTGAAACTACAGACATTTCAACCTTTTGGTCAGTGTAAAAATAGCTCATGCATGTGTGGTTTTGTGGGTTTAGTGCCTTTCTCTAGCACAATACAGCCTTTACAAAGTGGCCAGTATATGTTGTGGAGAAACAACAATGAAGAATCCTGGGAAAGAGCCAGCTGACTCACGTGACTGAAGAGCATGTTCATATACCCCTCTTTGTCTAGTCACGAATCGAACCCACGCTGACAAAGGTGAGATGTGAGTGACCTTAGATCACTCGGTCACTCCAGACCCTGTACAAACAGACAATTTTATATATATAGTTGCATCATATACAAAATTAGTACAACAGAGTTTGACAACAAACTCGTACAAACTGTATGCAACAGGCTTTGAGGATAGACTTGTACAAACACAATGAAATAAACTTTGAGGAAAGACTACTACAAACTAATTGGAACCGACGTTGAGGACAGACTATCACAAACTCAGTGCAACAGAATCTTAGGGTATATTTGTACAAGCTGAAGCAGCAAACTTTGAGAATAAACTAGTACAAACTTAATACAATAGACTTTGAGGATAAACTAGTAGAAACTCAATACTGTAGATTTTGAGGATAGACTAGCTTGACAATCTACAAGAAATATAAATAAAAAATCAAAAGTACACTTTACATATGATGTCAAAAACTTATTTCTGTTTTAACATCGTAAACGAACCATACAAGCAAATATTATACGAAGTAAAAAATGAAAGGTGGGTGGGTGCTAGGGTCATCATGGGTCGCGCTCTGCAGTTTTGTACTTTGCAATAGGTTTAATTTTATTAAAAAAATGAATTAACCGATTTTCCTCACTGGTAAAGCCGGCTATTTAAAAGGTACCCTGAACATCGTATGTTAAAGGAAGTTGTAATTCCCTTTGCTTTGGTGTTTGATTGATAGCTGTAATTTGGGTTATAGAGTATACGGTTTGGCCTTACCTCAGATGTACTCTAGTCCAAAAAAACTGTCAGCTCCGCTTGGTCAGTTTCACTTCCTGTATTTCAAAAGTAAACTGTAATAAATAAACCGATAACATGTTGTTACTTGTTATATATTTTGTTATTCGCTCATTTGTTGCTCTTTCAGGAGCTGATGCCCCGAGTGGCCGAGTGGTCTAAAGCGCTCTTCGTTACGGATCACTGCCATCTCACCTCCGTCTGCGTGGGTTCGAGTCTCGGATTTAGCCAATGTGGGTAAGCTTGCCCGTAGCTTCTCGTGGGTCGGTGGTTCTTTCCGGGGTTTTCCGGGTTCTTCCTCCACCATTAATACTGGCCGCCATGTATAGCCTATCGTGTGCTGAAAAATGGCGTTAAACCCTACAACAACAACAACAACAACTTTCAGGAGCTGGTATTTCCTTCTCTGGCAAATTCGTTTTCCTACTTTAATAACTGCAGATTTCTGGAGTACAAGGTAACAGCTATTTTTGGTCCATTTCCACATTTAAAGAACTTTCAGCCATAATACATGAAAGTAGCCTAGATGTATGCCAACACTTTTTCCAATGTGCATATTGCCAATGCAAACAATTTCAACTTATATCAGTTCCTCTCTCACTAGTACGTAATAGCCGTAGAGCGCCACCATACCAAACCTAAATTACAAATAATTTTCAACTCAGCATATTAAAGAACTTACTAAAGGCAATCATACATTACATATTTACTTATTAGTATGGTTCCATGTTGAGTAAGATCACAACAATATGTAAAAACAATAAATTATTTAGTAACATTAAAGACACCTTTCAGGCTGGCAAAAAACCTTAATATTTATGTACACATAAGATATGATATGGAAACAAGACAGGGATGAAAAAGTATATACTTTTGCATTCATAACGTAGAAAATGGAAAATTCAAACACAACGTGAACCAAAGAACTAAAAATATAGTGACATGATTTAAAACATATAAATTCCTTTAGATTCGAATACTGTATCATATAATTACCAAGCATACTGCATCATATAATTTACCAAGCATACTGTATCATATAATTACCAAGCATACTGCATCATATAATTACCAAGCATACTGCATCATATAATTACCAAGCATACTGCATCATATAATTACCAAGCATACTGCATCATATAATTGCCAAGCATACTGCATCATATAATTACCAAGCATACTGCATCATATAATTACCAAGCATACTGCATCATATAATTACCAAGCATACTGTATCATATAATTACCAAGCATACTGCATCATATAATTACCAAGCATACTGCATCATATAATTACCAAGCATACTGCATCATATAATTACCAAGCATACTGCATCATATAATTTACCAAGCATACTGTAACATATAATTACCAAGCTTAAATGGAAATCAAGTAAACAATAATACAGCTAAAATTAAATTTAACCAATTTTAAAGGTTTGCGTGCGCATTTACATATAAATAACTGTAGCAATACTATAACAAAATTAAAACATATCTAGGGGTACAGTACGATCCGGGCATGGCATTTTCTAATTACGTAAGCCTTATTGAGGTCTTTCTAGTATAGTGTTAAGAAAATCGAGTGTTATACTTCGGCGTGGATGAAAATATTTCCGTATAAATGGTTTCAACATATTATAGTAATGGATGATCACTACTATATCATTTTTGTAGTACAAATCACTAACATCCATCGCATGCATGTGCATGCGGAGTTAAAACATTATTATTATTATTATTATTATTATTATTAAAAGAATTATAGAAGAGAGTGTATATATGCCCTAAGACGGATTACTGCTTTATACACTTATACATAGCTATACGAAATATATGACAAAACCATAACGACATATGCATACATTTTTAATGTCAGAACACTCAACCCACGACCATAATATGCTAGAAAAGCCGCTCCAATATTTAGCTCTGTGTGTGTATGTGTGTGTGTGTGTGTGTGTGTGAGAGAGAGAGAGAGAGAGAGTGTTTCTTACAAGGAGTTTTCAAACACAGATTATATGCACAATACAATGAGACAAAGATACACCCAAATCTGACTTGAAAAGCTAATATTCTTGTCGCACATAATAATCTATATTCATCTTGCAAAACGAAGAATACACTAAGATTTTATGAGGCACGGATAAACTTCAGCCACACAAGTCACTTTGTGTCTTTGTGAGAAAGTGGAGAACAGCAGAGGTACCCCTCTGGTGACGCGTGATCAGTAACCTGTGAACTTGGCATTCCAAGGTCTTATCGATAGGACATTATTAGTCTGGCCCATGAAACTCCTTAGGCTGGTCATTTACGAGTTAATAAGACTTATCACAATATTTTGAATGGTGTTTATAAATACTGTAGATATTGTCAAATGGTAGACAAACCAATCAGAAAATACCCAAGGTTCATCTGCCACCTATTCCAAGCAAGAAATAATATTTACCCAACTCATTTAAAAATGAAATTAAGGTATGACACAAATACAAAGGAAACGAGTTTATAGCCTGAGGAGAACGCTCTGGCTCTTAGGCATAAACCTCAAAATCCTCGGCAGCTTAAATTGGGTGGTCCTTATACAACTGAAAAGAAAGTAAATGACTTACATTATGCCAGTAAAACTCAATGGAGGCCAAAACAGAAACAATGTTGTCATATAAATATGTTAAAGGAGTATTTTAGCACAGAAAGCCCAGTTATTTATTCAACCAGTTTAGTTTTACCTATTCCACACAATGATAATGCAAACGATGGAATGCAATCTGATCGTATTAACTCTGATTTAACCAGTCTTCGGAATTCAGAAATATTAAACAATCTGGACCAGACATTTTCACATCTGCAAGCACTGGAAAGAAGTGAATTAAAACAGCTATTACGTGAATATGGACACTTATTTCCAGATGTTCCTAAACCAGAGATGGGCAAACTTAACAGTGCAAGTGCCACATACACAAATTTACACCTTGTCGCGGGCCGCATAGTTCATTAAGTAAAATAATTCATATTTGAAATAGCAAAAACAAAAGGTTTTTCTAAATAACATCTAATTAATTTTCAGTTGTTAATATGTTGTTAATATTTGAAAACTTAAACTTAAACTTCAAAAGAAGCACATTTATTTGATAAACAGAGAGTAACATAAACAGAGTCAGTGCGAATGATGACTTGTTCCTAGGCCGCATGAAAACCCTTGGCGGGCCGCATGAAAGCCCTTGGCGGGCAGCATGCGGCCGGCGGGCCGTAGTTTGCCCACCTCTGTTCTAGACGAACAAATGCAATCAATCGATGATGATGTTGAGATTATAGATTCTACACCTGTTAAGCAATATTCTCACACGATGAATCCTCTCACGCAAGAATGCTTGAAACGAAAAATTCAATATTTGCTGGAGAATGATTTCATTGAACCAAGAAAAGTAAATGGAGCTATATTCTTATGCTGAAGCTTGATAATTTTTTTCCGCGTGTAAACTGACTGTAAAAACGCCAACAGTATCACAATGCTATGTATCAATGACTGCATTTATAAAACTGGAAATGCAAAATTTGTCTCCAAATTTGACCTTTTGAAACAATTCAGGCAAAAAGGATGTTTAGGCAATTCTAGATGGATTTTGTAAATAAAATGTGATGCCGCTTGGTATGAAATGTTCTCCTTCAACATTTCTGAGTTTAATAAACATGATAACATCTGGATTATATATACGTAAAGCGTACATCGATGACGTCATAATCTACTATGATACATAGAAAGAACACTTGGAAACCAATCGGAAATTCTTTGATCGACTCGGCGGTGCAAATTTGACAGTTAGTTTAGGTAAAAGCGAGTTTGCCGTGCTTGTGTTACAAATTGAGGTCATATTAGTTAGATGCTAAGGTCAATGCTATTTCAGAATTCCCAGTGCTTATTAGTAGAAGGTAACCGATGCGATTTTACGATATGGATGGCTGTTATCGCAAATTTGAAAAAATTCTGACGAAATTTAAATTTGAACAGCACATGCACATCTCTGTTCATAATGATTTATGAAAACGTAGCGCTCCTAAAAGTATTGGGTCAGATTCTTTAGATTTACATCATGAAATGTTATGCCAGTCCTTACACAATACACATTATTTACAGTCAGTACTACAAAGGTATATCACAAAGCACAAAGGTAATTTTATTGTCATTTGTAGAGTTTTTAAAAGCATTCAAGGCTATCATATATGATAAATTGTGGAGCAGGACTTTCTTATGAGTCATAGCGCGTATATCTACCCTGTTGAGACCATGACTACGTACTAACGAAGGCTTAAGCAGTTTCTTTTGCATTTTCAGAGAGCCCATACCCCAATTACCAGAGCCGTGTATCTCTATTTTTTAATTTAAAAATGTTCAAACATTGCGGGAGAATCGTCCATTTTTTAATTGCTAATTACATACCTGATAATCGATGTCTGTTATATACAAATGAATGGAAAACATTTAGGGGACACATTAAAACAACAATACATGAACAAATTCGGATAATGGAGCAGACTTGTTGGCTAACTGGTATAAAAGTAACACAAACATCATATTAGTATGAAAGTTAATATAAAATCATACTGATATGAAGTACCATAAAAATCATGCTGGTATGAAAGTTACACTAAAACCATTGTCTTTCGAAAGTATAGACCACTTAGAAATTGGGAAATATGGTCACAATAAGAGAGCCAGGATTATATATATATATATATATATATATATATATATATATATATATATATATATATATATATATATATATATATATATATATATATATATATATATATATATATATATATATATATATATATATATATATATATATATATATATGTGTGTGTGTGTGTGTGTGTGTGTGTGTGTGTGTACATCTGTTGATGGGGCTGGTCGTGAAACTGGGCCATATATATAACGAATTTATTACTTAAATATGTTTTGGAACAATTTGGATTTGGATTTCACAGGATACTAGCAATATTGTTCTATCTTTAACTGTGTTTACAAAGGCTGTGAGATTGTTTAATGCAGAATTGGCATGCGCGCACACACACACGCACACACAAAATATAAAATGGTTCTTAATGGACATTTTAGAATTCTAAGAAGAATATAAAAATGGCTCGTAATCGACATTTTAAACCCCAAAAGTATATAAAATTGACTCAAAATGGACATTTTAAAACTCCAAAAAGAATATGAAAAGGGCCTAACGCGCATTTTAAAACTATTAAAAGGTTATAGAACGGCATAATGGACATTTTAAAATTCATAAAGAATATAAAAGGGCTGATAATGGACATTTTAAAACTCCAGAAACGAATATAAGAAGGGCTCATAAGGGACATTAGAAAACTGATAAAGAAGATAAAAAGTGCTCATTAGAGACATTTTAAAACTCAGAAAGAAGATAAAAATGGCTGATTATGGACATTTTAAAACTCAGAAAGAAGATAAAAAGGGCTGATTATGGACATATTTAAACTCAGAAAGAAGATAAAAAGGGCTCATAATGAAAATTTTAAAATGCTATTAAACGTTGAAGGACACATATATAGTCAATCTGTTTTGCGAAAATGAGCACAGTGCTAAATTTAGATGATCGAATCATGGACATGATATTGAAAAAGATGAGAGATAAATTTTAATTTATTCAAACGATGGAACAGATGTTGCTGACGATGAGTTTCGCTTACATTTTGTACCTCCTTTACATCGTGAAATTAGGCAGAAAACTATCTTTATGGCTATATACATAACAATGTAATATTATGTTTATTTTACCGAAATATAACTAACACAACAATTATTTCTAATGAACGGTATAGTTGTGTACATTTAGTATGTATACCAAAGAAGCAAGATGTCGAATCATTAATACAGTTGTATTGCTCATGCTAATGTGTACACGTTATGGAACATATTATATGGGGCATCAGATTTGATGTCACTGCCAATGTATACACTATGTCAAATATATTGGATTATTGGGCCTCGGGCCTGATGTCTCTGCCAATGTATATACGATGTCAACTATATTGGATTCTTGAGCCTCGGGTCTGATGTCGCTGCCAATGTGTACACTATGTCAAATATATTGGATTATTGGGCCTCGGGCCTGATTTTCTCTGCCAGTGTATACACGTTGTCAAATATATTGGATTATTGGGCCTCGGGCCTGATTTCGCTGCCAATGTGTACACGATGTCAAATATATTGGATTATTGGGCCTCGGACCTGATGTCGCTGCCAATGTGTACATGATGTCAAATATATTGGATTATTGGGCCTCGGGCCTGATGTCTCTGCCAATGTATATACGATGTCAAATATATTGGATTATTGGGCCTCGGGCCTGATGTCGCTGCCAATGTGTACATGATGTCAAATATATTGGATTATTGGGCCTCGGGCCTGATGTCGCTGCCAGTGTGTACACGTTGTCAAATACATTGGATTATTGGGCCTCGGGCCTGATGTCGCTGCCAATGTGTACACGATGTCAAATATATTGGATTATTGGGCCTCGGGCCTTTATTGCTGCCAGTGTGTAAACGATGTCAAATATATTGGATTATTGGGCCTCGGGCCTGATGTCTCTGCCAATGTATATACGATGTCAAATATATTGGATTATTGGGCCTCGGGCCTGATGTCGCTGCCAATGTGTACATGATGTCAAATATATTGGATTATTGGGCCTCGGGCCTGATGTCGCTGCCAGTGTGTACACGTTGTCAAATATATTGGATTATTGGGCCTCGGGCCTGATGTCGCTGCCAGTGTGTACACGTTGTCAAATATATTGGATTATTGGGCCTCGGGCCTGATGTCGCTGCCAATGTGTACACGATGTCAAATATATTGGATTATTGGGCCTCGGGCCTGATGTCACTGCCAATGTGTACACGATGTCAAATATATTGGATTCTTGGGCCTCGGGCCTTTATTGCTGCCAGTGTGTAAACGATGTCAAATATATTGGATTATTGGGCCTCGGGCCTGATGTCGCTGCCAATGTGTACACGATGTCAAATATATTGGATTATTGGGCCTCGGGCCTGATGTCACTGCCAATGTGTACACGATGTCAAATATATTGGATTATTGGGCCTCGGGCCTTTATTGCTGCCAGTGTGTAAACGATGTCAAATAAATTGGATTATTGGGCCTCGGGCATGATGTCACTGCCAGTGTGTACACGTTGTCAAATATATTGGATTATTGGACCTCGGGCATGATGTCGCTGCCAATGTGTACACGATGTCAAATATATTGGATTATTGGGCCTCGGGCCTGATGTCGCTGCCGATGTGTACACGATGTCAAATATATTGCATAATAGGACCTCGGGATTGAATTACGAAATAAAGTGTCACTGTGGCAAGTAATAAACTATTGTGTGTGGTAAACATAGTATGTGATGGGAAAATTAACCTTGTTGTCAAATGCAGTATACGTTTCGAGTCGCAGGCTACAAATCTGAGCACAGAGATACATCAAAATTTGGTTAATTTAAAGAAAAATGAACTTTTTATGTGTGATTTGAATGAATATACTGCTTGAATGGAAATATATGCCAAAATGTGAATTAAGTTCACTGAGTTCTTTTCAAGATATGGCCGATTAATTTCAAACATTCGATTTGGTAGTCGGGGCTACGAATGTCGTCTTGAATGATATAGTTTTGATGTCACGTAAATATCCTTTTTGTCGCCGATACATTTTTCTACCGACTTATTTAGCTGTTGAGGTTCACAGAGATCAAAAATGTTAAACTATATAGTATATAATGAATTCAGTCTACTGAGATTTCACGAGGAATACGTTTATAAGGCTATCATATTTGTGCCACCTACTCAGACAACCTACGGCTTTCCACTACGGTAAGATAACTCTAAATAATTCGCAAAGTAAACTCAAAACGCGTATCAAGATAGTTTGAGACTATGCTAATGGATTTATGTTTTAAGATGAAATAAAACTACATCCAAATGAAGTCAAAGTTTCGTAGCAAATATCACAACTTCGAGACACTTTCAACCGACTGTCATCGTTGCATAATTCGACTGAAATACACAATATCATAGGTACAGGCAATTACCTTTATTTACAGGTGAAGAGCTTACAAATATGGCGACGATTTGTGCATCAGTAAGATCATCGGCTGTGGGCAAGAAATTGAGAATTTATTCCTTACAGAAGTGACAAGAAGTAAACTTCGGTACACAACAAATTTTCCACTTATTATATATTTAATAGAATCAGTTTGTCACAAGCAACGTGTCTGTGTTGATACTGATGGACGATTTGTAGATACACCAACGTACAATTTAGACACTTACAAGGGCTTTGATCCGGAAATAGTCTGTACATATCGCGAAAAGGACCCTTCAACCGACGGTTGCTTAAGGGACACGCGAAATACAGGTTAAGTGTCTATGATGTACACCCATGTTATGCGGACAAAACTGTCTGTCAACAATTTCTTGTTTTCATGAATAGGTTAATTCAGACCCCAACTCGTCCATTAGTATCAACACATATTTGATGGGTGGGTTGATTTATAGAAACAAGGTATGATCTCATCTCTTCATGAAATCATGCAACTGACGCAGACAAATTGCTATGTTCACGTTAGTAAACTATAGCGTCCATGGTTCTGTCACGAACCTAGGAAACAAACAACTATGGAAAAGAGCTAATATATTTCAAATTATCCGTTAAAGTGTATTTTTTGTCAAGGTCATTTAACGCGTAATCAGACAAAAAAGACAGCATTTGTCGAGTCGATCCTGAAATGTACACTTATATGTTGAGGACTTGTTTGCACCCATTGGATGATGCTGTAAAGAGGTGAGATCAGACCAAAACCTTTCACTGGTATCAGTACAGGTTTTGATGCGGATGTATAGGACTATCGGCATTCTTTTATACAGATGCTGATTTTTTTCATATAACTTAAATATGTGGAACACCAATCTATTTTCGAATGGTGTACAATGGAATAAAGACGTCTTTTTTACAATAAAATGGGGAAGACTGTTGGCATTTGTGAAGAAATTGTAGTCCAGTAGACGATCTTGGTGTTGGCACGTTGACATAGTAAACCAGTTGGAGTAGACAAATTGGCACAGTAAACCGGTTGGAGTAGACGAATTGGCACAGTAGACAAGTTGGAGTAGACGAAGTTGGCACAGTAGACAAGTTGGAGTAAACAAATTGGCACAACAGACAAGCTGGAGCAGACGAATTGGCACAGTAGATTGGTTGAGACATGAAGACTTGGGATTGGGCTATATGTCAGTACACAATTAGAGAGAAAAACAAAAATGGGACCGATCCTGTAACTGATTCAAAATGGTTGATGACAATCGGCCAGAGGTATCCCTAAGGCATCGTACGAGTTGAACCCCATCTTTATTAGAGTGTAGCATTGTATTGACCTCCAAGTTGAAAGGAGACCATGCATTTTTGTTTCCTTTGGCCTTATGGGTTAAGGGTGTGCATCTTTTCAGACATACATGGGGACACAAGATAGGATTGGTCGTATAAAGTGATCAGTGGTCATACTGCTGAATTATTAGTGCCTTAATAAATTTTAATGTTCAATTAAGCAAATCATGGTATGAAAAAAATCTTTAGGTTTGATTAAAACTAAAACATTTCCCTGGGTGACTAGCCGTTTGTTTAGATAAGCTCTAAGCTAAAACATAATAATAAATAAAATATCTAATACAGAAATAAACTATGTTCACCATTTCCATGGGATATTCATTTCACACGTAATTATACCTGAGAAATAGATTCCGATTATTGTGAGACAGTGTGATTTACATGGTGTATGGTTTATCATTTGGTTTAAACCTGCAACAAACGATTTAAACGTGTGTTTCGTCACATTCACTATCTACCAAATAATATACTAAAATAAATTTTATATTCCCATTAAAAATTTAATAATTTACATGTGGAAAAAGGGGAATACACAAAATATGAAGCAGACGATGCTGTTTACGTATCTTTGCTCATCCATTTTAAGCTATTATGTGATTGTGTATTTGGTCACGTGGTTACGTTTTTACGGCAATTAAAAAACGAACACGGGGCAGACTTCCTTGATCGGTTTGAGATAATGGTAGTTTTCATAACTAATTTAGAGAACAAGTATTATTAATTTTAAAAAATGAGAGTAAGGCGATCAGTCCCTGTAAACACTGTTTTCCTAATTTTATGGCGAAAAAGCAGTGGTGTGAAAACAGAGCAATTAATTTTACTTTTGGAAACAATACAAAATACTTATTCAAACGATTTATGCAAATTATATTTTATTATTTGTGTTTTTTGGAATATTTCTCTTTGCATGTTTCTTACCAGTCGTGAATGGTGAAAATGCTGCACATAAAACTGACCTATAAAGTGACCACTAGAGAACAAGGTTTATACTTCACTCGGCAATTTTAATTTTGTAACTCACAGGAGCCCATTACAGGATTGATGAGGTAGAATAGTCCCATAGAGTTCTCTAAGGAGAGGTTACATGTTTGGCTTGGGTTACGTTTTGTGTCATTGGAGAAGATTATCTTGGTATTGGAGCAGATGACTGTCCGCTTCCTTTCATTCAAATGCAAAACATTACTTCGGTCTCAACTTCAGCTAGACGGTGGATTAAGACGGCCAGTTAGATCAAGTTTGGGGAGCTGTGTTAAAACAGATTTAATTTCACTGGTCTCCGTACTTGTAAGGGTCACTTTTCTGATAAGCACTGTAGAAATTACAATGTTTCCCAAGTCGGTGGCAAAGGTCAGTCGAATCAAGTTTCTTCGCTATAGTATATCGGCCTGTGTAGCCGTGACATGAGACATGCAACAAATTGGCGGGGAGGGATGGGGCACGAAGTAATACTCTTCAATTATGGGAAAACTAACTAAATAATGCCAATAGTGTGAAATATAGTCTTAACTGGATCAAGGTTAATCCAATCAGGTACTCTGAAGAAGAATCCTTTCCGAATCAATGTAATTGAATCCAGTAATGCAAATCAAAACTAACAAAGCTATCACCTTTCGTGCTGGCAAAAACAGTTTAGGGTTTGGCTGGAGAACAAAAATATATATATATAAAAAAGGAGCGGAAAACACATTACAAATAACTTAGTCTGCTTGACTGTTTGTAGACTAGCCACAATTCTCATTCTACAATTTTTGGGGATTCCCATTACGGTATTATGTCTCTACTCACGTAGAAGTGTCGCGCAATTTAGAGATTGGTATGATTACAGTAAGACTCAGATGCTAGCAGATAGATAACAGAACGTTTCCAAGTGAAACCAATCAGATGATAAATAATAGAACGTTTCCAAGTGAAACCAATCAGATGATAAATAATAGAACGTTTCCAAGTGAAACCAATCAGATGATAAATAATAGAACGTTTCCAAGTGAAACCAATCAGATGATAAATAATAGAACGTTTCCAAGTGAAACCAATCAGATGATAAATAATAGAACGTTTCCAAGTGAAACCAATCAGATGATAAATAATAGAACGTTTCCAAGTGAAACCAATCAGATGATAAATAATAGAACGTTTCCAAGTGAAACCAATCAGATGATAAATAATAGAATGTTTCTAAGTGAAACCTATCAACATTTACCGTAACGGCAATTTTTTTTTCATTCTGATGTCGTCAGTAAAAGGCGGGGTTTTGAAAATCCGAGACAACCTTTACATCCATAATCATTTGTGGCAGGACAAATATAACCACCACAAACATGGTTGGAAGTGGAATCTAGTCTACCCTATAGTCGTGATGCATCATCGTACAAGGAGAAAATCCCTTAAGCGAAACGACATTAGTGACTGCTAAAATGGAAGGAGATGGAAGTGCAGAAAGTAATACATTAGAAAAGACTAAACGTAGCTGAGGTTAGAAGGTTTGTGGAATCTTCAACTCCACTAAACACTGCTGACAAATCCCATGCAAGCGCAGATATGGTAAAGAAATCTTCCACAAAGATGGTCTATACTCTGACAATATTTTGCCACAGAAAAAGACGAAGTCTACAGTCTTGACATCTCCAAAAACCGTGCAAGCAATGCCTCATACCGAGACTGAAGCAAGGCAATCGTTCCATCTCAAAGTGGGATAAATAAGAAACCCAACGCTACAAGCAATAAACCAGATGGATGCAGCCAATAAAAATAACAGCAGCTCGCTGGCGACTATGGAAATATAATAAGAGAAATAAAGAAATAATGTACTAGACGTCCTAAAGGATGAGATGATCAATCAAGCTCTTTAAAACGGTTTGAAAGTTTAGATACACACTCCACAGTATCTATGGAAATGTACCTGATGTCCCGAACTTCGGCCACTTCCATAAATATATCAGACGCCATAATATGGAATTGCAGAGGTTTAATAAGAAGGGAACCTGTTGACGAAATACGTCATCTACTTAAAGAACACGACCCAATAGTGTTCTACCTGCAAAAAACGGTATTAAAATAATTCAATACAGTTAATCTAAAAAATATCATAACCTATGTAACGTCGCCCTCTTAGTAAGAGGGGTAGTTAATTGAATTATGGCTGGAGTTATCTAGAGGATAACCTACCTCGATATTATAGCCCGGTGGGAGTGGACGATAGAGTTTCAACAGAGAACTGAGCAAGAATATTGGGAAGAAATAATACAATACGAGCCCCCTTGAAAAAAATAACAAATTTAATCAAACAAATTAATAGCAGCAATTCCAATTAAATCTAAATTATGTCAACTGAATTCAATAGCAGTGTGTAATTTGGATTTATTTCATTATCATAACGAGTGGTGAAAAGAGCGCAATGTTCACGACTGATTGCATCACCTTTATCCCCTTGATCGTGTATCAACGTTTTCCTGTTTCCTCCAGCCTTCATATTCTCTACGCTTCTCCTCTTCCTGGACTTCCAAGTCCTTTATTCTGAACTCGTCACTCCTTTTTCTTTGGTTTTTCGTCTTCGAACTGTCCTGTCTCTCCAGAAAGCTGTTTCTTAATGATGTTCCCTTTCAGAAATTGTGCGTCCTAGCACTAAACCATGTCTTTTCTTACAAGACAGCCACCTGGTGCCCTTTTTTTGTTTAACGAGGAAAGTACTTTTCTTTTTAGTCGGTCTCGAAACCACTTCCTCTCGCAGAAAATTTTAAGACTGAAGAACTTCAACTAAGGTCGCCACTTTAAATTCACGTTATTTTCAAAGTGTACGCCTTAATTTACTCTGGCCAATCGTAAGCAGTGGTTCCTAAATTATCCCAAGATAATAATTTCTTCCGTCAGATCTCAGACAGCATAGAATCTGTGAAGTACAGACATATCAATTTCCCTTTGAAAACGATAATTTGACATGGGTTCCTATCAAGCGGTTATGGTTGGTAGCTCAAATGTTTGCTTTCTTAGGACAGCGTAACAATGCTCAGTTCAATCTCCATGACTCATAAGCTCTAGCCTTTCAAGTTTTAACACTGACATGGGGAAGGGAAGAAAAGAAGAAAGGTCGAAGTGACCCATCACAAAGACTTTTCTGGCTTAAATGTGATAAACTTTTAATGCTCAATGCATTCAACATTAAGGTTCAATACAATTCAAAATTCGACACTTTACAACCTACAATAACCTTTCAATAAAAACCGATAAGGCCGTGACCATTATTAATTAAAAAACTCTTTACGGCAAAATTAGTATCAATACTACATTGCTGGCTATAACCATTCGTATATCGAAGAACATAATTCTTGCAGTTTATTTAATACATCTTCGTCCATGCTCTCCAATCAATCAATCTGATGTTTACACTCGTACTGAATACTTACTAGCGTTTATAAAGGCCACCATGAACGTTATGGGTGCAAAGATGCTAATGAGAGAAGAAAGACAATAAAAGACGTTGTTTCCAACCACAATCTTTGCCGTTCAATTATTTTCAACTTTTGTCCATGAGAGTAGACTGTACTGTAAAGTAATATTTGTAAACATGTTCATATGTCATTTGACTTTAGAAGGTTTCAGAACGCGTACCTCCTTTCTGTCTTGTTTGTAAGTAATAAATAGGCTGTTTACTTATATTTGAGCTCAAGGTTGTTTACTTATATTTGAGTTCAAGGTCTAGCCTTAGAATGTTCTATAAGGGAACTTGTTTACGAATTTGATGGGAAAATGACCCATATCCTAGTCATCTTAATGCGTTTTAGGTTTTTATATACGGTTCTGAAGTATAAAAAAAGTTCCTCGTACCTCCATTAAGTTCAGCTCAAAAATCATTGTTAAGAAATCACGTGAGAGGAAATCTTTAGAAAATTATTTATTGAAGTACAATGTGCTCTTTGACATTTTGGATTAAATCACTATTTCGGGATTATTTGAATTCTTTCAATGACATTCTGGATTATATCATTGTGATGCGTCATGATAGCTGGTTCATCAGCGCATCCAAGACTATAGGCATATCAGCACTTTAAATACTAAAATACATTCGGAACACTATAATTTTCGACTTGTGGTAGAACTTTTAGGTTTAATTTGTATTTAATTCAAGATACCATGTTCACTTTGCTTTCTAGGGAAATAAATTATTAGTTGATTCTTACGAAATTTGTCGATTTTACTATTTTTTGTTTCTTAGTTTATGACCATAGAGTGGTAACACATGTATTATATATTGCAAATCAACAAATGAAAACAAAGGACAGAAAACGTATGAACATTTGTAATAGGTGTGGGTGAAAGGTAGATAAAGAACTTTTCATTTTAGCTCGAGTAGTATGTATTGTAAGAACAAAATGTGTACCGGAGAAAAACCAGCATACAGTGAAGACCAAGGATAATGATCGAGCACATTTGTTTAGCTTTTATTATGTACCTATTGACCGTCACGAACATCTCTTCGTTGCAAGGGGTTAGATATTATTAACGAAGTTATGATTGTAATGTGGGGCAAAATTCTTATTGTTCGGTTTCTGAGGGTAACATATTTTATACAGTCTAAGAGACAATGCGTTGCAGTTTCTGGTTCACTACAGAACATCTGTTGCCAGGCAACAACTAGTTCGTGAAACTTCATCTTTTATAATGCTTCAACCACGTCAAAGTTTTGTCTGAGTAATCTGTGCTAGTCTTTCTCCATGATAGTAATATATTACATACTTAAATTCATGTACATGTGTGATGTAAAAGATTATAACGACAAATTATTTCGAATTTCCAAAGAGAGATGATTCCATTCCGCAACAAATGTTGGTAAAAATGAACTTTGGTAATTTGTCCTGTCAAATGACGTCTGGAGGTTTGTTCCATCATCATTTTTACTTGACTCCTCTTGGGAAGTTGGTGTAATCTCTTGGCAATATTCTTGCCAAGTAATACTCACAAACCTTATGTGGTAAGGCAAAAATGGAAATTAAACAAGGCAGACTGGGAAATGTTTCAATCACTTTGCGAATCAAATTTGACAGCTGATCGTTTTGACAACATACTGGAGCTAATACCTCTATTTACGAGGCGCCGTAGCGGACTAACGCTTGTCCAATCAGAATGTTGCGGTTGAAATTTTAATGTCATATGTCCAGAATTCCACTTTTAAAAACGTTTTGCATCAAAAATGCTTGTCCTTAAAGTTCCGATTTCCTGGTCGAGATTTTAGATAGCCCCTGTTGAATTACACAATGGTGGTCGAAAGTTACATTTTCTATGTCGAGGTTTTAGATAGTGTCGTTTGAATTATACGGCGGTGGTTGAAATTTCAATGTCATACATCGAGAATTCTAATTTACATATTGGTTCAAAGAGTTGAAAGTTCCATTTAATATGTTGAGTATTTAGATTTTATCTGTTGAATTACACAGCGCTGGTTGAAAATTCGATGTCCAATGTCTAGTTTTTAGATTGTATCTTCAGAATTACAGGGTGGTTGTTGAAATTTTAATGTCATATATCAAAAACTTCAATTTAACATGTCGAATCACATTGACTGTGCTGAAAGTTCCGTTTCGTGTGTTGCGTTTTTAGATTGCATCTGTTGAATTACACAGCGGTGGTTGGACATTTTATTGTGCTTGTCAGAATTGTTATTTTTGTATGGTGAAATGATGTGTTGGTGTTACAAGTAACAATGTCCACTTTAACAATTCAAAATAACATCGAGTATTAAGATACATCATTCGTGTATTCAGTTATGAGGCGCCATTACATTTCATGCATTTACAGTTTGAAAATTACCATTCACAGGTGGAGAATTACTATGGATTTATTCGCTAGACGTCGCTGTCGTGAACCGACCGCGTTATTTTTAAACAATGAGGCTGCTTCTCATTGCTGTGAAATTCAACAGATGAAAAATAAATACTCGCCATATGAAATGGAACTTTCATCACAAACAGTTGCATACAATGTGTGAATAAGGGATTCTCGACATATAATATTGAAATTTCAACGACCGCTGTGTAATGTAAAATATACACTGTAAAACGTCGACATAAGAAACAGACCTTTGAACCATAACTGTATAATTCAGCATATAAAACCAAAATACTAAATCAAGAAAATGGAACTTTAAGGACACGCAATTTGATCCAACACGTGATATTGGATTTCTCGACATGCCGCATGGAAATTTCAACTGCAGCATTCTCATTGGACCAGCTTTTGTCCGCTACGGCGCCTCATATCTATTTACAAAGTTACTCCAGGGCTGGGAATCCAATACCAGAACCTTAGACAATTCCAAATAAATACCGTATACACCGAGCTAAAGCTTGTCGTACCATGAGAGAGAGAGAGAGAGAGAGAGAGAGAGAGAGAGTAATTCATGCAGACCCTTTTGTCTAAAAGTTGAACTATCTCTCCTCCAGTAAATCATTATGTAATATTTTAAAGCAATTGGCAACACTAAAAGCAAGCATATCAAACATTTAAATAAATCTGAGAAGATGTGATATCGCTACCATAATCTCAAGTACATTCATGTTCTGTTATGACATGGCTGGGCTGTTATGACATGGCTGGGCTGTTATGACATGGCTGAGTTATTATGACATGATTGTGCGATGTGCCTGTCATCTACTCTGCGACTTAGCTTTATGTACCAGTCCCTCACATATGTAGTTTCAAACAAGACTAAGTTTCACTCTGTGTTGAGAAAATATCATATTTATGGGACATGTTTCGTAAAACAGAATGAAGGCAATCTGAAAAGGATAGCATGTACATTTCTGGAATAATGAAGTAACGTACAAACGATGAGCTACATCATAATAACATCTACATTTCTGAAGGACAAGTGGAATAACGAGGTTGCCTATATATGAAGTAACTTACAAACGATGAGCAACATTAGAATAACGAACATTTACGAAGGACGCGTGTAATATCGAAATAACCTACAAACTATTAATTTTAGGTAACGTTTGACAAAGGAATTGACAGTTTATTATAAATATAAAAAGAGATAAAAAGCAGATGCGTAACAAAAGATACATACATCACAGAGACGTATCAGATATCACTTTATATATATATATATATATATATATATATATATATATATATATATATATATATATATATATATATATATATATATATATATACACACACACACACACACACACATACACACACACACACACACACACATATATATATATATATATATATATATATATATATATATATATATATATATATATATATATATATATATATATATATATACACATACATGCATACATATATATATATACACATACATGCATACATATATATATACACATACATGCATACATATATATATATGTACACATACATGCATACATATATATATATATATATATATATATATATATATATATATATATATATATATATATATATATATATATATATATATATATATATATATACAGAAAAGGGACTATACACTGGTGTGTACCTTCGAAATGAAAAAATATGAACCTCATTTAAAATTATTTTTTTCACAAATCGTTCCTTTGTTAAAAGTAACCACTCCAATTTATTAGACTGTGGAGACCACATACAGATGTAAGAGCTATCGAGTGGAGATGGATCATCTAATACGTCTCCTAGCTTCCTAATAGCTATGCGTCTGGTGTTGTCCACAAATATGCGCCTCTAAACCTCTAGGCTTATAAAATGCGTCCAATTGGAAGGTGTGGTCTCAGATACCAAAAGACGAAGTTCCTCCTCCCAGATTTTTATCTTTAGTTTGACAACCAAAATATGCTGCATTTTTACGAGAGACGAGCAATTTGCGCCAGATACATTATTTAAAGATATTCAATGCTCCGAGAGTTGATGGCATCAGATCAAATGTAAAGACATTCGGTGCTTTTAGAGTTGATGTCATCATATCAAATTTAAAGACATTCGGTACTTTGAGAGTTGATGTTATCATATCAAATTTAAAGATATCCAGTGCTCTGAGAACTGATGGCACCATATAAAGTATATTGTTTAATAAACTAGATAGAGAAATTCCGTGCTTTGAGAGTTGATGGCATCAAATTTTACTAAACATGGTGGTCGTTTTGACAGCCAGTGTCGATTGTACGATACATCATGTGATCCCACTATTTTCTGAATCTCCGACTATGAAAATGATTCGAACATGCAAACAATTTGTTGATCTGAAAGAAAACTGACATTACAGTGTTTCAAAGTACTGGAAAGCATTTAACTCTTTATTTTTAGCATACAAAAGCGAATATCCTTAAAAAAGCGCTACTTTAGTTCACCTGTTAGTTTAAAAGACATCTGCACTTATCTGGAAACAAAATCAATACTACTATTTATAGCAAAGCAATAAAGGATTAATCTAATACCTACATGTAATTTACAACAACAACAAGAAATTTACGCACTGCACATAGATAATCTGGAAGATATTGTCCGATTAACGAGATACAAAATCATTAGATTTCTGTAAATCCGAAAAAAAGCGCCAAAACACTTTTGGCGTATGAAGCGGTTAGTGTAGATAGAATCAAGCACCTTGATATCCAAACGATATTTAATTACCCTCCTCGACGACCATTTATATACAAAAGTCAGATCATTGGCAAGGTCTTAAAACGTCAAAATAAACTGCATGGTAAACACAGCACATGTATATTAGTGATTTAAAGTTATAAAGTCAGTTTCGGAATTTAAAAAATAGTTTTTCTCTCTTAAATATTTACGCAATAAAGTAATTTAAGACTTTGTAGTTAGCTACTTTTTCATGTCCTCCAGAGAACCTAGATTGTGCCCTAACTTCTGAAGAAAGGATTAGCGTGCAAAATTCGTCCCATAGTAATTAAAGATACGTGTCACACATTATTGGCAAGGATAATACATTCCACCTGTTCAAGACTGAACTGATGTGTCTGTCTGATATTTTCAGTTAAAAAATAATAGAGACGAACTAGTTTTATTAGAGTATATATTAAATTATATTGTTACATAATTTTCAGTACATAGAACTCAAAGGATCAAATTTATTGACCTTCTCGTGGCTTGCAAGCACGTAACTGATCCAATATCGTATGCTTTATCAAATATATGTCAAAAATGGAGTAAGTTTGGCAAAGTGTCGAGGCAACGAACAATTGCCTAAGGAATATAGAGCCATTTTAATTGAGTGTCGGGGTCTCATTTTGTACCCCACGTGCGTGCCCCTTTTGCACAGATTACCTTTTGTTATGGCTATATGTTATTTTGGAGTCACAGGGATTGAGAAATCTGACACTCAGTATCTAACCAAAGTTCACCATGATTCCAGATAATATATTTAAGCTAAAAATAACATGCATGAAGTGTGGACCCCACCATCTTTGCTTGCTCTCTATTAACTTGACGACACGCGTAATTTCACCTTGGGATGAATTATGTGTATGACCATTGGAAAATGGCTCTTGTAAACATAATCGAAACTTGTATTTTCGAGATATGATAATGCATAATGGTTCTTGGTTCATTTTTGTAATCTTTGCTCGTCCGTGCATGCGGCTGCTGCATTTTTTATTGTAAAATAAATTCGTTGATGTAAATGAATAGTGTACATCGGCTCCTGTTGATGTCAGTACCGCGCTCAGGTTTTGTCGTCAATGTACAACAAAGACGCGCGGTGTCCAAAGCGACAGTGTGCTTTTTTAAATGTGATCTCCGAGTAAACAACTTGAAGTAATCTTACAGTGCCAATGACCAGGTCTGTAAAAGGCGGTGCTATTTAAAAAGGAGATAGTAGATTTTCATTTGTAATGTAATTCAATGCAGAGTATGAGAGTGCGAGTACGCACTGCGGATAAGTGTCCAACTTAAGATTCAGGCAATAACCTATATATTATCACAAGGTGGTCATTTGGAACAACTCGTATTAATTTGGATTTATTGACTCACATGGTTGCAGCTGAGGATCTCCGAACCAAACGAATAGGAAAAGAAAGAAAGAAACACTATATAAGTCATTGATTGGTATAAATATCATATAAAGCTTATTTGCGTTTTGTAAAAATAGGTTTTCTGAAAGTGCTGATTAATATTTTCTTGCATGGATATTTTAGTACAACGCCATGACCTTCATTTGAATGCCATGAAATATGAACTTGTCAGCATACTGCTTCCAGTGTGACTTATCTTAATTTGATCGATAAACAAATGCTAGACCATCAAGTGAAACAGAAAATATTTTCACTGTGAATCATTGGCATAATATACACGGTAACAGATGCATGTTCTAAGCTGAACAATTTCGTGTGGAAGATTGTGACCAGCCATTCCTCTAGCTACCGCATATATATGCATTCACAACGATCATTATTTCTACTTTGCCTTATGTTTCCCATTGTCTATGTATGTATGTATGTATGTATGTATGTATGTATGTATGTATGTATGTATGTATGTATGACAGATACATATATATACCTTGGTAATAATTTATTCCTATACTTTTACACAATGCCATGGCATTAATTTTTTATACACTTTAACACAATGCCTTGATATTAATTGATTTATATACTTTTATATAATGCACTGGTATTAATTAATTTATACACTTTTACACAATGCCTTGGTATTAATTGATTTATACACTTTTATACAATGCCTTTGTATTAATTTTTATATATTTGTACACAATGTCTTGGTATTAATGTATTTATACACTTTTACACAATGCCTTGGTATTAATTTATTTATATACTTTTACACAATGCCTTGGTATTAATGTATTTATACACATTTACATAATGCCTTGGTATTGATTTATTTATACACTTTTATACAATGCCTTGGTATTAATTTATTTATATGCTTTTACACAATGCCTTGGTATTAATTTTTTTATACACATTTACACAATGCCTTAGTATTAATTTATTTATACACATTTACATAATGCCTTGGTATTGATTTATTTATACACTTTTATACAATGCCTTGGTATTAATTTATTTATATGCTTTTACGCAATGCCTTGGTATTAACTTATTTATATACCTTTACACAATGCCTTGGTATTAATTTATTTATATACCTTTACACAATGCCTTGGTATTAATTGATTTATAGACTTTTATACAATGCCTTGGTATTAATTTATTTATGCACATTTACATAATGCCTTGGTATTAATTTATTTATACACTTTTATATAATGCCTTGGTATTAATGTATTTATACACTTTTATATAATGCCTTGGTATTAATGTATTTATACACTTTTATATAATGCCTTGGTATTAATGTATTTATACAATTTTACACAATGCCTTGGTATTAATTGATTTATACACTTTTATACAATGCCTTGGTATTAATTTATTTATATACATTTACACAATGCCTTGGTATTAATGTTTCATACAATTGTATATAATGCCTTGGCATTAATGTATTTATATACTTTTACACAATGCCTTGGTAATAATTTATTTATATGCTTTTACACAATGCCTTGTTATTAATGTATTTATACACTTTTACACAATGCCTTAGCATTAATTTATTTATACACATTTACATAATGCCTTGGTATTAATTTATTTATACACATTTACATAATGCCTTGGTATTAATTTATTTATACACATTTACATAATGCCTTGGTATTAATTTATTTATACACTTTTATATAATGACGTGGTATTAATGTATTTATACAAGTTTATATAATTTCTATTTATTAATGTTTCATACAATTGTATATAATGCCTTAGCATTAATGTATTTATACAATTTTATATAATGCCTTGGTAATATAGTATTTATAAAATTTTATATAATGCCTTGGTATTATAGTATTTATAAACCTTTATATAATACCTTGGTATTAACTTGTTAATACTGTTGTATATAATGCATTGGTGTTAAAGTATTTATACAGTTTTATACAGTGCCTTGGTATTAATGTTTTAATACAAATGTATATAATGCCTTGGCATTAGATACAAAATCATTAATGTATTTATACAATTTTATACGGTGCCTTGTTATTAAGACCAGTGGGATACAAAATATCTAATCTATGAATCCAGCAACTTTTTTTAATCAGTCTATTCATCTCTCCATGCATCGACTGGCAATGAAAGAAAAATCACGTAGAGAGTGAATATTTGTATTAAACTACATTGAACCATTAGAGGAGAATTTAGGATCCATACAATGTTTTTTATTATGAAAGTGGTGATTATCCATTCTCTTAGAAACTTGTTTAAGTGTTTGTCCAAATGATTAATGTATTGGCTAGATATATGTAAAACAAACTCATATCAGATTTCTTATAGTATCCCTCGTGATAATGTTAGCGGTTTACTGTTTACGTTCTGCTGTTTTTTATACATTCGCACAGAAAATATTAGTATTGACATAATTCTCCTTCCTAATTCAAGGCAAAACAAAACATCAGAAAATACTGAATAAAGATATATGTACATTCTGAATATGAACTTGATTGACCTGCATACTAAGCGGCCGTACTTATCACTAGACGAAGTATGTATCAAAGAATATGGTTAAGATTTCTTGGTTATAGTTGTACCGACGCAGCATTGAAAATATTTACCCTTTCTTTTTAATCTCAAATGAATCATCACAACTATTTCACTAGGAAACTACAGTAATTCACAGCCTAGCATGCCTTGATATCGCTTATATTTCATCGTGTGGTACAACAAGTGTGATATGTCAAAGAGTGGTGAAGTCACGATTTAAAATATATCGCTCTTGGTACCACAACGTGAAATATATCCGGTATTAACGCAAGAAAAGAAAATTTTCTTTGTATTATGCACCAAAACTTGCTCCAGAATCGATGTTTACTAAATTAAACTCACTCTTTTTTTCTCATTCATCTCCCCCATCTTTTCGCAAGTTGACATCACCTTCATGGGCTGATCATACAAATAAACCTGACTTTAGAAAGAGGTAGGAATGGGTTGACCTAATCCGTCGCAGTGAATTACATTTTCGACATTTTGTAAACTATCGAGTTTAAGAGGAAAATATTTAAGAGAGACGCGAATGGCGTCTGGACACATTTCTTGATAAACGAGGAATTTCCATGTCTGAAAATGTAAGGCAGTTTCTATCTGCTCACAAAGTACTCGTTTTTGTTACTGCAGGTACATCTTTTGGAGTAACACACATAATCAAGCGTCGTGTGGCATGCTGGGAAATTTTATGTTTTCACGTGTGCGATTATAAGCATATCTTTATCACATGCGAAAATATAAAGATATATTTTTCACATATGAAAATGTAGAAATTACACAAAATATTAAATTATTTCGCCAATAAGTCTCTATATTTCTCAATTAGTATATTATGTATAAAATTGCAATCTTTTCAGATGCACCGGATGTTTGAGAGACCGTTTTTGTCAAGGAAAATTATTGAGGGAAATTAACCTAGCTAAGTGCTTTTCAGAGATACTGCTTTCTTTTTCAGGGCGGATGACACAACAAATAACGATAACAAGAACACAAAACGTAAGCAAAATATTTATTTATATCTTGTTTTATTATGGCTAATACAATTCTCATAATCTAGTACTATCAGAAATTGGAGTAAACTGCACACGTTGAACAAGTTACATTGTGATAAATCAGAGTTCCAATTTGGCAGATAGACTAGTTTGTATTCAACTTGCCCGCAGGCGACATGTTAAACTGCCTGAAACAAAAACAAACAAAAAAAGAAGAAAAAAAATAAACAAAAAAATAATAATAATATAAAAAAATATCAGCTGGTGCAATGATGCCGACATACGGCTATCCAAATTTTTTATCTCAGATGACCTCTATTGTACAGCTATAACCCAAAGAGTAACTATCAGTTACGACAATAATGCCATGTACGGCTACCCAAAGTTTGTCTAGGATAACCCTAGAGTAATGATAACATGCTTCCAGAACTGAGAATCAGGCGAGGAAAACGGGTTTCGATTGTTTATTATTCAAACCACCTGGTCTGACAGTTCTGAGGTGGCGAATACAATAAGCTTAGGTATCCTTTGCTCTTCTGCTTTCGATGATGATGTTTTGATGATGTGTTGTTATTCTATTCAAGATAATGTTAATGCAATGGTGGCCAGGTAAAGAAAAGTGCTATGCAGCAGGTGTTGTGGCAAATTGTTTGCGAGTCGGATCTATTTTATCCTCGTGTTTATTTTTTCGGTCTTCTGCTGCTATGAATACAACGTTTTTCGCACGTTACTGTGCTGGAGATATGGCTATTTTTTATATTGTTTTTGCGTGTAGTTTGGTTTCTGAGGGATTTTAGTTTTTCTCAGACAAGGATGTCTCTTAGATGTTTGGGTTTGCTGTATAACTACGACCGGTTTAGGTGGGAAAATATTTGTTTCTGATGACTCATAGGGGGACCTGTATTACGCAATGATTTTGCCTACTGGAGGACAATCTAGGTGGAAAGTCAGGAAGAATGGTATTGTTTTCTGCATTATTCTTTGCTTTGTACCGTAAAAGGTCTTCACAATTTTCCATTCTTCCTTTTCATGTCATCACCCACCATTTTTTTGGTCGTAGTTATACATTATTATGTTTTAGACAAAATTATAGGTGTTTAAACAATACTTTCGAGAGTTTATCGAATGTGTCTAAGTCAAATTAGAACTTTTCATCGTTTATGCCTGAGACTATATATATATATATATATATATATATATATATATATATATATATATATATATATATATATATATATATATATATATATATATATATATGACTTTCGTGTTTTTCTTTGTTATTTGCTATTTGCTGGTGTTGTCCGTAGATTTTAAAAGAGCTTATTCAAAGTATCTGACTTGCTGCAACGTGCTTTGACATGTTTTGTTTTCTCTATAGTTTATCGGGGCCCCGAGTGGCCGAGTGGTCTAAAGCGCTGTCCGTTACGGATCACTGCTATCTCACCTCTGTCTGCGTGGTTTCGAATCTCGGATTCGGCTAATGTGGGTATCTGAGAAAGCTTGCCAGTAGCTTCTCGTAGGTCGGTGGTTCTTTCCGGGGTTTTCCTGGGTTATTCCTCCACCATTAATATTGTCCGCCATGTATAGCCTATCGTGTGCTGAAAAATGGCGTAAACCCTGCAACAACAACAACTATATAGTTTATCCTTTACAAGATACAAGCCATATATTTTTGGACATATATTAATAAAAGCACTGAAAAACTTTGAAAATAAACTCTACAAGGATATGTACTCCAACTAGCAAAGAAAATGCCACCCCAAAACGCTTCATTTACCCAGACATAAATTGATAGTTTCCTTGGGTGCAAAGATGCCAATGCTTGATGAATGACTTTAAAAAATGTAAGTGTTTGTTTGAAATTTCAACTCTGCATCTTTTGTAGTACACTATATTTAAATGCTTTGTATATACACTGAGGTTAAAGTGATCATTGTATACATATTTGTGTCTGCAAATTGTTAGTTTTACCTTTCAACAAGGGAACAATTGTTACTTTTGCAAACTTGTCTTATACGAAATGCGGGACAGATAACTAGCTAATTAAGACCATCAAAAGAATATTTAATCTTATCATCAGAATATGTTAGGCGTTTTGCTTGATAAAAATCTGACACTGAATTTACCTCCCCCTTTGGGCACGCTCACTTAGGAATTGTACTAGTGTTGGTAATGGTATCAGAGCTTTGTACTTCTGTGGCACTTGCTAAAGATCCATATCAGTCCGCCACATAGAAATCTATATCACACTTGCACGTGTATGCATCAAAGGGTTTCACTTCAATACAATGACGACACTAACAGCATGGAGGTGATGTTTGGTTGGCGGTCACTCTGTCTTTCCTATGTTACTATGTTTGATACTAAATAAAAGTTAAGTAAGAATTTGGAAGGAGCAATACCGCATTGGTGTACTGTTCAACGATACGAAATAACAGCCTGAAAAATAAAACCTGTTGTAACGAGAACGAACTTGTTTATAATGATTTAATACAGTTTACGGACACATTCCATTCATTGGCAATATTTTTGTACATTCGTTGTAACGTGGTGTGAATGGGGACTCTGGGGGGCTTAACATTAACCCATAGGTCTACACTGAGGGGCTGTCTGGGAACAAACGGGGCTTAACATGGATTGGCGCATCTGGGGACAAAATTGAATTAACATTAGGATTTCCTGTAGATCCCAGACTTCCCTAGAAATTTAAGGACATATAGACCTGTTTGTGGATCTATGGAGAATCCTATGTTAAAGTTTTCATAGGTTTTACACTGGCTTCGTATAACAGAGACACATGGGAATGGTAATATCAATATTTATAGATCCTATTCAGTACACCACATGTACTATCATGTGAGTACTTTTTGATTACTATCAAAACAATCTCCCCAATTATCCAACTTAAAAGCAGGAGTGTTAATACACATGCGTTATACTTACATACATACAACTAGTCAATCGCTCAAGAGGGTAGTTACGTAGGATATTACAAAAGGTTGATAAAATAGACATACACTATCATGCAAACATGCTATACTATCAAACAAGGATAATAGTATTTATAGACACACTACTATACGTACACACATTTTTGCCAAATGATTAGTAGATCTCTTTTCAACGACAACAAAAAGAAGACGACGAGAAAAGAAAGTGAGGAAAAGAGAAGAAAAAAACTGTCAACAATGAACGGGTGAAGGAAAGGAATGAAAAGGATATGTTGAGTCTGCTGTATGAAATTTTGGTGCAGTTGATGGCGCCATAGAGAAATGTATCTGCCTTCTTTAGCTCAACTAAAGAGAAAGAGACATTCACGACCCAAGACATTTACGCCTTCTATGACTACATCGACGTTTATAACTTTCCGCAGCAGTTACAACTACCACTACCAAAGCGACAATATCAACATTATGAGTAGGACTTTGGTGCTGTAAAGTGGTTAAGACAGTTAAAGCTGATGATGTTAAATCCCGATTTTGGGAAATATCAAAATAAAAGCCAATGGTCCTTTTTTAAAGGCCACCTATATCTCTATGAAAATATTTTCTGTTCAGTGATTGCCAAATCGAGTAAACTGAAATGCCTCCATGATTCAATTGTGTGAGTGGGTTTGAGTATCTTATCCATACTAATGGCAACAACAAAAATCAGGACAATCAGACACATATCTGTTTCTTTCTTATATTCTTACTGACTGAAAGTTTAATAAATGTAATCTCTTACAGTGAGAATCTCTCTCCACCGATCGATCGATCGATTGATCGAGAGAGAGAGAGAGAGAGAGAGAGCGTGTGTATGTGTGTGTGCGTGCGTGCGTGTGTGTGTGTGTGTGTGTGTGTGTGTGTGTAAAACTAAGTCAAATCAAACCGATTTTGAAGATGACATGCAAGAAATGTGTATGGATTGTGATGCACACAAACAGATTCGTCACTGGAAAATCTTAGCTTCGATACTTGAATACAAGAGGTGGCTGACCATGTAAAACACGTACGACTGATCAAAGAAAAGAATTTGACTTAGAACCAGTGAAAGAAAAACCAGAAGTGAAAATGGAATTAGATACAATTTTAGAAACAATGGTAGAAGAAGAACCCAAATCGAAGGAAGAATTATTACAAATTCACGTGTATAAGACAGCTATTAACTGAGGAAATGGAAATGGCATTCCAGGAGAGATTAGAGCCATTGAGTTAAATAGAGACCAGAATAACACCAGAGCTTGTATGTAGTTTCGATGTAGCAGAGATGGGTCAGAAATGTTGTACACTCACTTGTTTATGTGCAGCTGCAGTGATTTAATTTGAACCTCATTGATGTACGGAGTCATTATGTCTTATGCGTTTTGTGTTTTATTTCTTGTACACTAAAATGGATATAGATGTTTTTGTTAATGTTCTTACACTTTCTATGACAAGAGAAAACATTAAACGTGCATCATATGTATAAAATGTCTTGTGGCTCTGATTACAATCTTAGGATTCTAAATACCATTCCGATGGATGCATCCTCGGTTCTCAAAATATTTGACGAAAAGTTAGATCGTCTATGTTTGGAGGCATTGCATCTTCACTACCCCTTGAACGTGTGGATATCTGGACCAAGTGGTTCGTGCAACAGAGAATTTGACAAACATTTGATTGAACACAAATTGCAATTGTTAGATCGTCCTCCACAACGTATCGTGTGGTGTTACAAAAAGTCGCAATAGGCTTACACATCACTTCGAGAAAGTCAACGAAAATCCATTTCGTTTGTAGAAGGTGTTTCTCATGCAGATGATGAGGTCTTGTCTGATTTCAGTCGAACACATCTTGCCATATTCGATGACATGTTAGTAGAAAACGAAAGAGAAAGTAAGCTTTGCTTTACACAAAAAGGATAATTTGTTATTTATATTACTCATTTTTTCAACAAAATACAGTACACTGCAACGTCAGTATCAATGCCCATTATGTCATGTTGCTTGCAAGGAAGAAATCTGAAGTGCAAATGCTAGCCAAAAGGAATTGCACTCATGCATGACCTTCCCTACAAAATAATGACGCGTACACTTCTTGATAAAAAAAATGCACTCTTTTATTTCGAAAAGCTTAGTAATCATGAAATAAGGGCTTGCTCTGGCTTGCGATAATCGATGCCATTCACATTAAAATCGTCAATGAAGTCTCGCTTTTACACATATACTTCAGTATTCCTCTCAAAGGTTACTTTGTAACTAATAGTCACATGACATAGTTGTCTAAGTATGTTTCATTGCTATCAATCAGAAATGAATATTGCCGGCCTCAGTAAGAGCCCTTTTCTATGAATTGCTGTAAAGCAGAGTTAATTATTTTTTAAAAAAATCCATAAACTTAATTATTTCTGTCTGCTGACTCAGAACATGTAGGTTTCTGAGTCTCATGGAACTATTACTCACAATTTCATAAACTGTCAACTGACTTCATAATACTTTATACGCTTCGACATGTTCCCGCCATTAACATATTGCACTTCTTTAAGTACATACCTTTTAGGAAATTGGTAGTCGGTTTGATGGTAAAAGGTTTGCATTTGTTCAAAAAGGTATTTAATTCCAGTTTTTGTCGCAGGTATCCTTTCTCAGCCAACAAAATTTTTACTGATGCACTACTATAATTATCTAATACTTAATAATGTATGTATGTATGTATGTATGTATGTATGTATGTATGTCTGTATGTATGTCTGCATGTATGTATGTATGTATGTATGTATGTATGTATGTATGTATTTGCGTTCGTGCGTGAGTGCGTAGGTAGGTAGGTATGTACGTACGTACGTACGTATGTATGTATGTATGTATGTATGTATGTATGTATGTATGTATGTAAGCAAGAAGAGCTCTTTTCAGATAATTCATGTCAAAATGCAAATACTCAAGAAATTTACATTTTAAAAAATTACAATGCAAAAGTTCAGTTTCAATGGACTCGATCTAATATAAAAAAGGTAAATATGGCATATAATCATATCAAGCTATCATCAAATACACATTATTGAATACATGTAATATTATGAATCAATCGTATAAAAATAAATCAAAGGAATTGTTGTTAATATCAAGGTCACTTCGACATCAGAAGTGTTTATGGAGTTGAATTTTGCTGCCTGATGTAACATTTATTGTTCGAAATGTTGGGTACGGTTTTAGCGGCAAGAACGTACGTCACTGAAGATTAGTCACAAAGCATGGTACCGGATTAACTGTGCAAAATGGGTATCTATGTAGTATAAGGTGCGACGCAGCTGGGTTCCCAATGCCAAACTTCATTAACTTCAGTGAACGTAAAACTGTGTTTGGTGGGTTTGGCTTGATGTATTTCATTTGATGGTCGCTGCTTTGGGTCAAGAAAGAAAGTATCATGTTGACGGACGATGTTCAAGAGAACATGCTAAATTTGTATGATGCAGCTCTGTTGATGCTTTTACACAACAAGAACTTTGGCCGGATTACACAAAGTACATAATCTGGGTTATAAATGCATCATTGGGAGAATAACAACAGTCAATGAAAACTTGGTCAATGTGACCTATAGTTCATGCTTCAATGATTTGTGCTTACTTTTTTTTTTTTTTTTGCTCAGTTTCTTTAAGAAAGGGTTTGTGTTTTGGTCATTTTCTCATACACTATTGCACGTAAAGTCGCAAAAGTACGCAGTTAGAGGTGCGAAAGATCCGTCCTTCCCACCCCAAGAAAAAAAAATCCAACTAAAAAAAAAAAAACCCATAAGCAAAAATTAATCTACACTGTTCATAGATTGCATAGCGATTTGCCGTCAGGCCATACCGCAATCGGTGGCTTTCGTGTGTCTTTGAATTATGAAGCGATGATTCAATCAGACCTTTTACAAAAAAAATAAACCTACAAGAGGATGGGCTAAACAAGTTGATCAAAAACGACCCTGAGACTCATTTTAGCCAACCAGAATGTTCCTATTTCACGGGTGCGGTGGAATTTGCTTTCATTCCTTTGTTTATGACGAGGATGCCACATACGAAGACAATGGAATAGCACATGCTGAAAAATGTCTTTACTAGCAAGTTATCTGATATTTGCAGACGCCGTATACACTGACAGGACGGAGTTGACAGTGTTTGCAAAACGGCCTTACATCAGGCCACATGGAATCAAACAGATGTGGCAACTGTTAGCTTCCTTAGATCTCTATCATATGAGCCCCATTCACATAGTAACAAGGAAATATACATGTTTGACCTATTTTGCAGTTACATTTTTCTGACTTTCAAACATGTTAATAAATCTGTGGGAAAAATGAAAAACAAATATAATTTACATTTTTGCATACTACTTCATGATATCGCCCGATTGGGAATGTTTTTGAAGATGCAATTAAAAAAGTGACCCACAAAACAATATTTTTTTTCTTTTCTTTTCATTTAATCATGGATTAAGAATATTAGAACTATCATGGATCCGGCCTTTTACTAAATTTCCCAAAATATTTGCTTTCATTTAAGGAAGAAACTGAAATATTTAGTAAATCCAGGCCATGGATTGCGTAGTCCTTGCTTTTTCTTGAAAACCGCAAGAATAACAATAACATCAGTTGGTATGCACGGCGTAATTTAGGTCCTCGCAATGCACTTGTCGCCTTTACGGATCACTGATACATCTCACCTCAGTCTAGTCCGAGTTTCCTCTAACCCTTGCCACCCCATTTTTTGATATTTGGACATTTATGTTGGGGTGTAGGGTCAGAACGCATTCCCATTCGAAAAGCTGGAATTCGCCGACACCATTTGGTGTCGGCATGGGGTAGCCGCTTTCTAGCCGACCCAGCACACTTGAACGACCTTTCATCGAAATATACCTGCATGAAATCAATAGGAATATGATATATTTTCTCAAAAACCGTGAGCATAGCATTCGTCGTGTCTTTAATCCGCTGACAGACTAGACGAAAGTACGTCGTTGCTGAAAGTTGACCTTGATCTGACCATTTGCATTCCAAGTCACATGACTATACCAGTCTCCGAACCTACATGTCAATGACATCAGAGGTCATATAGTCACGTGTATAGCCTATTACTGTATTGCCGGTTGGGGTTTAGTTAACTTGACTTTCCGTTTTTCCATTTCTTGTATTGCCGGTTGGGTGTTTTGTTAACTTGACCTTCCGTTTCTTGTATTGCCGGTTGGGGTTTAGTTTACTTGGCTTTCCGTTTTTCCATTTCTTGTATTGCCGGTTGGGTGTTTTGTTAAATTGACCTTCCGTTTCTTGTATTGTCGGTTGGGGTTTAGTTTACTTGACTTTCCGTTTTTCCATTTCTTGTATTGCCGGTTGGGTGTTTTGTTAACTTGACCTTCCGTTTCTTGTATTGCCGGTTGGGGTTTAGTTTACTTGGCTTTCCGTTTCTTGTATTGCCGGTTGGGGTTTTGCTAGCTTGACTTTCCGTTTCTTGTATTGCTGGTTGGGGTTTTGCTAGCTTGACTTTTCGTTTCTTGTATTGCCGGTTGGGGTTTTGCTAGCTTGACTTTCCGTTTCTTGTATTGCTGGTTGGGGTTTTGCTAGCTTGACTTTCCGTTTCTTGTATTGCTGGTTGGGGTTTTGTTAATATCACTTTTCGTTTCGTGCGTGCGTGTGTGTGTGATGAATGTGGAATCATTAACCTGATATCGTCATGATGAAATATTCTTTAGTGAGACGTGGTCCTAATAATGTATGTAATATAAATAGCACCTTATATCGACGAGTTTTACTTCCACATGAACGAGAACTTCAAAAAAAAATAATATTTTTACATAACTTGGACCGGGGAATACTTTATATACAAACTGTAGGCATCTTTTGAAATTTTGTTTTCTATTTCCGTAACGGTTTAGCTATGCGTTGATATCGCGTGACGTTATCTGTGTGTGAATACGCGTACCTAATACCCCTATTTTGTTCCATGATGATAGCAATGCTTTAGTCATCAAGCTTGACATTTTAACCTCAAAAAGTATACTTTTGTCTTTTTTATAAATAAAATGTTGTGTGATGGTGATGTTTGCGTGTTAAATGTATGTCTGCTTCTGTCAAATATTCTTTGTAACAAAAGCCAGAATATGGTTAAGACTCATTGATCTCATAGCAATCTCATATGATATACGTTAACCTATGTGCAGGATTCTTAACAGCGTTTAGGGTTTAAAATCAAATAAAACGTGATGAGATAATTTAGCACGGTATGGCATACCTCCAACTTCGGTAACGAACCAATTAATTTTAAACGAAGTGCACAACACATGCCTGTAATATCTGTGGAATTTGAATGAATACTGCATTTTATTATACATGTATCCAATATATATATATATATATATATATATATATATATATATATATATATATATATATATATATATATATATATATATATATATATATATATATATATTCATTCATTCATTCGCACCCACTGGGCGTAAACGTGGAAATTCCCGAGATGTTACGGATTTAAAACTAGTTACATTTATTCTTGACGCTAAAACATGAATGATCGATGGCTACTTGACATTAGTTGACCTGCGTAATAATTTATTATTAACGTGTCTGTACTACATAATCAATATTTAACTTTGGGAGTTATTTGCTCTCATATCGATAAAGAAAGTAATTGAGTACCAAAAACATTGAAATATGATCATGGCACCATGGAGCTACAAAGTCAGCGGACATGTGCCTTGAATTATGGGTCTTTCATTTTATTTCTAACAACATGATGCTAAAAAGTGCAGTTCGTTGTATTTTCTGGCGGTTGGATTCTGCAGGCTTTATTTGTTTACTGTTGCTTAATATTCTTGGCCAGACTGCATTGTTTCCTGCTAATTAGTCTGGAAACCTAAACTGACAGTCTTCTAGATAAGTCTTAATTATTACAGTTATGTTACTGATCAAAAATGAAAGCAAAAGCATGATCTTTGACCCCTTACTCTCTTCCATTATATGTGCTGAACAGATGTAAACCCTTCGCATGCGCAAGACCAAATGGAACGAATAGACAGAATTCGTAACCATAAAACAGTAGGGTGGAAATAGTCATCACATCTTAATGTAATTATTAATGACAAGTTTAGTTGATGACTGCCAATGCATTTACAGAAACCATAGCAGTCAAACTGTGAAAACAAACACCACTCAAAAATTAATATATATATATATATATATATATATATATATATATATATATATATATATATATATATATATATATATATATATATATATATATATATATCAGGGGCGTAGCTATGATATTTTGCGCCCGGGGACGAACTATAAAATTGGCGCCCCAGCCCCCTCCCCGTTTAATCACATTTTTGAATATTACCCTTGTTTACTTATTATAATGTAACGTTGTAAGCCTCATTTTGGCGCCCCTGTACCTTGGCGCCCGGGGACATATGTAACCCCCTGCCCCCCCCCCCCCCAGCTACGCCTCTGATATATATATATATATATATATATATATATATATATATATATATATATATATATATATATATATATATATATATATATATATATATATATAACGTAAGACTATCAATGTCAGTGTTATTCATGACAGAAGAAGAATTTAGAACCGGGAAGGACTTCAAAGTACATAGATATTAAACTCAAGGAAAGTCAACATTCCATTCCATGCTCACAAATTATACCATTTGAAACAGTTAGCCTAGTGTTAGTATTTCCGAGGTAAAATCAAATTAGATGCTCCACTATCTTCATTAGCTGCATACTCCCAGGGCCGGGGATAGGGTGGGACAACTGGGACAAAACTCCTGGGCACACAACGGTCAGGGGGCCCACCACCGCCACAAATTTTAATTCATAGGGGTCTACTGGTGAATTTGTCCTAGGGCCCACAAATCCTGTCTGCGGCCCTGCATACTCTCAATATCGTTATCAGCAGTAACTCCAAAGAAGGATGGATGGACATCACTGCTATCGGCGGGAATTGTATGTAATTAAGTTTAATCACAACGGTTCGTGGGGTTTTGTTTGAGACAGTTTAATATGCATTTCAATCCATGGTGCAGATTTGGTTGAAAGCTATTGCACTCTAAATCTGACAGATACACACCTGATCAAGTCCGATTTGCCAAGGAAATTCCATTTACACTTTTAACGGATATGCAGTTAACGGTATTACTCATTGTTTGGTGTCACATTTGACAAAGGCAGCATTAATTTTGACTAGTATCTTCAGAACTGGGCCTTGATTTGAGCACGCACTATTCTCGTCAAATGTGCAATTTTGTTCTAAATAAGGAATAGAAATCACTTAATAACTTTCTTCCTATGGTCTACATAGCGAAGCAAATTTATGATTGCCAGCTGGCTGATTGTTACTATCTCCATGTGCTGGAATTATGGTTTTGTGCCTGGATGCAAGGGAGACATGTACATTGTGAGGCTCTTGATAAGACTATGCCGTGTAACATTTACAAGCTGGTAGTTAATATGAAGTCACAGTAACAGCTACAACGACAACAATAATAACCTGAAGAATTTCACGAGAATGGCCCCCCACCCCCTGGTAATAGATTTGTTTTACGACTTATCTGAAAGAATACCGTTAAGATACCTTAGTAACTTTGAGGAGATGGGCGAGCATTTTATATTTAGAATCTGAGATATTTTTCGTAAAAAATTAAATATTTGTTAGCTAATTAAATATTAATATTCTTTATCTTGTGACATATTGAGCTAATTTTTATTGTGGCCGCTCCCACTATTGACGTCCGATTTCCGCATAGAAAAGACCAGTTCCTTGCACAGTTGACATGCTCATATCGATAATCTATTCCATTTGAAAAAGAAGCAGTCCCAAAATTGTGAGCAAATTAAGACAAACCTGTCTGTATTGTATTGTGTATTTGACATACATAACTACAAGGCTTGGTTACAGTTTTAATTTGTTTCTTCCTGTCTCTTTAAAGATCTCTATATCATTTTTTTTTTTTTTTTATGTACTTTACCCCTGTGCATATCACTTATTCACCTCGAACCTGTGATGTACCTGTTGACTGCAACCACACACAGTTTAGGCGGTAACTTAGTCAGCACTTGAAAAACGGCTGTCTCGTCTGTCTCTGTTCTAAACGAGTGCGTGGGTTTGTGTGTATTGATATACATGGTACAGGTGTACCATACATTCTTATTGTGCTAATAAATAGAATATAAAGTAGTTCTTCAAATGCGACAAGAACAATGTAAATAAAGTACAACTATAACAAGTGGTACCAAAATAAACACACTTAATCTCAAAATCTTACGTTGAAAGCAGGAAAGCAGTTTTGGACGATTTTAGTTGTCATATTCAGTGTATTTCGCATGGTCTATTTTCTGATTTCTTGCATAAATTAGTAATCATTATTACTTCTTCTTAGAACGTCAGAATTCATAGAATGCATCATTCATATAGTTTAATTACTTTAAAAAAAAGTAGGAGTAAAATTGCAAAGTAATTTGCTTCCCATATTTAGATGCGCTGAAATAAAGCAGCCGTGAAACGTAGGTAGGTAAGTACATATCCATGCAATGGGGGGGGGACAGTATTTTACCGCCATAATTCCGCTGGGGAAGAGTCTTTGTAATTTTTGTTTCTCCTGATCGGCAATGTGAGTGATGAAGGTATATGCACCAAGCCCGTTTAGTATATTTAATCTATCAGTTACGACGCAAGTCTGAATTTATGTTTTCTACTGCTATCGAAATATTGAAAGGAAGCGCATGGAATTCAGTGAGATGGTATAACAACTGTGTATAGCAAGAACATCAGTTGGTAAACATTGCAAATTGACCAAGGAATTTCGAATGCTCGCTTTATATTCAGAGTGTTCCAAATATGACCTTCTTCTCCACATATCAGGTGTTTGATTGCTTGTAGTGAGCAAACAATATAGTAAACATAGTCCGTTGATGATTTACTGAGATAAACTGCGTAAGCAACTAGTAATATAAAATACCAGTGAGCTAAAGTGGCCTTGATACATTGCAGAAACGACTGAAAGTCGAATGGTATGGCGGTTTGGACAGGATGGTCCAACCTATTTAACTCCGTGGGCCACATGGACCAAAGATGTAAAATTCGTGGGCCATAAATGATGTACATATTATTGTAATTATACTCTAACTATAGAGCTGACTTTTTGTGTGAGCGCGGGACACACAAAAAATGACCCGCGGACCTGTAGTTGGATCACTCTGGGTTCATCTTCGCTAGCCAATGTTCCGATATGTTAAGCCATGTACACCTTGGCGGATCGATCAGATATTTCAGTCATTCGGGTGTGTGACTGTCATTGGATACGGTGGATTGGACTCATAAATAAGCAATTTTACACTGCCGATCCGTGTTTGCACAAAGACAGCCTTTCCCTCAAATACAGCTGTAATAGCTTCTCTCTAGTACGTAGTCATATTTTCGATGTTAAACCTGCAAAATATCCTTTTCTATGGTAAACTGCCTCCACCAATTTCGGCCGAAGTACAAGGCTATTGGTTAGTTGACAGTACATACTAAAGGAGGCAGCTCGTGAAATCCAATAGATGTCGCTAGGACAAAGCACTGAAATATCTCATCGATCCACCAAGGTGTAGAAGTTAACACATCGGAACCTTAGCTAGCGAAGATGGTCTGGATTAGAATATAGACTTGTACAATTAATTTTTGTTCTTCAAGTTGCCGTTTCATAAAGTGTATATAAAAGAAGAGATAGTCGTAAGTCTGAAATACAAAAGTGAAAAAGGAACATTACTAGCTTTTCTATATCCGTTTGTCAAGCTTGTTTTCTATACTATTTAAGTCAGTAGATTCTTAAATATGTTCGGTGTATATTCTATCTAATATGCTATTGTCAAATAGGGAATATAGTTCACGTATGTTCTTCCCCGTGGTATCAGTAACTCCTCGATTATATTCTTCATATTCCTTTATTACTATTACACAGTTGTGCATCTAACCATGAACCAATACACGTCTATCTTCTACGTCAAAAAACCAATCTTAACCCCTGCTATCCTCTAACTCTACTGCCTCCAGTGTTTCTCTTCTCGGATCATGCTTCCATTAGCTTCATAATTAGCTAGGGTCTTCGCACCGTGACCACCATTAGCTTTATAATTAGCTAGGGTCTTTGCACCGTGACCATCATTAGCTTCGTAATTAGCTAGGGTCTTAGCACCGTGACCACCATTAGCTTCATAATTAGCTAGGGTCTTCGCACCGTGACCATCATTAGCTTTATAAGTAGCTTCGGTACGGCTTGGGTATGGGCACCGTGACGATATTAATGTATATTCAGCGGATATTTCGGAAATCTAATTCAAGAAAAACTTTAGTTTTGAAACTATATTCATCTATATATGAACGTAGCATCACGAGAAGGTAATGTCTGTAAGACGATCGAACACCATTTCTCGATACATCTTGCTGAAAAAAGTTAAAATTTGTATAATTATGAAACATGGAACCTACCACATTATTCTTTGAAATTAGAACATAACAAACGCATATACCATGGATTCGGAGGATTCATGCAAATAAGTAAATATAATAGACATCGAAATTTGAAAGATATCATATTATTAAAGTAACGATTTAAAGGTAATCTAAATGTGAATGGGAGGTCATGAAACGCCTGGAAATGTTACTTAATGGTATATGAATAATAAACGGATATAAGTTAATGTGAAATTGCCGTATTAACCGAGATAAAATTATTAGAGTGCTTTATCTACACGTGTACTATTTGTTCATTGCTTTAGTATAATTCAGTATTTCAGACATAAATTAAAAATGACAAATAAACCAGGACCAGTCAAATTTAACTTTCCAGTTTAATGGCTTTACGATATTCATGATCATGTCAACTTTGCGCCTGTGTGGGTGTAAAGCGTAGAATTTTGAATAGTATTGAACCTTAATGTTGAATGCATTGAGAATTAAAATTTTATCACATTTAAGCCAGAAAAGTCTTTGTGAAGGATCATTTCGACCTTTCTACCTTCTTCCCCACCCCCCATGTCAGTATTAAACTTAAAAGGCCAACATCTACGACTTATTGAGATTTGACCGGGGCATGGCAACGCTGTCCTGAGAAAGTAAAAATTTGAGCTACCAACCATAACCGTTTGATAGCAACCCATGTCAAATAGTCATTTTCAAAGGGAAGTTGATTGCAACGTAGTTCAGAGATTTTAGGCTTTCCAAAATCCGACGGAAGAAATGATCATCTTAGGAAAATTTTGGAACCGCTGCGTACGATTGGTCAGAGTAAATTAAGGCGTAGACTTTGAAAGTAATGTGAATTTAAAGTGACGACCTTGGTCGAAATTCTTTAGTCCGAAAATTCATAAGAGCGGAGAAGTTTGTCTCCGAGGAAGCCTATAGAGAATAGTGCTTTCCTCGTTAAACAAAAAAAAGGGGACCATGTGGTTTTCTTGTAAGAGAAGACAGTGTTTAGTGCTAGGACGCACAATTTCTGAAAGAGAACAGCATTAAGGAAACAGCTTTCTGTGAGAGACAGGACAGTCCAGAGACGGAAGTCGGAAGTCCGGAAATAGACGACGTGATCAGAATAAAAGACTAGGAAGTCCAGAAAAGAGATGAAGCGTTCAGAATAGGAACACTAGAGGATAGGAAAATTTGATACACTGGTCAAGGGAGGAAGGTGATGGACATTGCTCTCTTTTCACCACTCGTTATTATGATAAAATAAATCCAAATTAGACACTGCTATTAAATTCTGTTGACATAACTTAGATTGAATTGGAGTTGCCGCTATTAATTGTATTTGATTAAATTTTGTTATTTTTCTCGTCCAAGGGGGCTCGTATTGCATTATTTCTTCCCAATAGTCTTGCTCAGTTCTCTGTTGATATTTTATCTATCCACTCCCACCGGGCGTTAAAATCGAGGAAGGTCATCCTCTAGATGACGCCAGTCAAATCCAACCAACCACCTCTCTTACTTAGAGGGCGACGTTACAATATATATATATATATATATATATATATATATATATATATATATATATATATATATATATATATATATATATATATATATATATATATATATATATATATCGTGATAACAGTCTGTGTGGAAAATGTACTTGATAATTCAAGGCATGGCCACTTCAAAAATAAGACAACATCGTACATTTATATATACAGACATTTTATCTACCCTGCTCCTCCCCTACCACCACCAAAGAAAATATCCCTTGCAAACCTTTTACAAAACTGTTGGGATGCCTGACGAAAATTGACGTGCAGGACACCGTCTTAATTGCCAAAAATTCATAATTTATTCCAAGTATTGTGTAGTTGGCAGTCTACACAGTAGTATGGAAAATAATATTTCTCCCAAAACTCTGTAACTGTTGTTCACATAATATGATTTACAAACAATGTCCGGGGTGGGTGGGAGGGTTTAAAACTTGTGACGATTAAATAACATCAAAAATTGTACCGTTGCTGGAAGTTGTGTAAAATTTATACATATACAACATTTCAGCCTTTATCTTAAAGGTGACGATGACAGGTCAGTGTTACACACTTTTTCCGCGTCCGTTTTGTACCTTTTAAGATTTGGAAGATAGAGGGAAGGACCTTATACAATCGAGAATCATTCCCAGAGGGTATTTCACGTGATTAGATTCATATCCTTACCCCAATAACAGTAAAAGTTATCTACCATCTCACACAATTTTTGCTTCTCAGCGACACTAAAGTCAACCGAGATAATGGACGTACATTGATATTAATACGTCTAAAGGTGCATTGTTTACCAAACTTTATATACGTGTGCACGATTTACAATTTACGGTGCCGTTTACTCGAAACCTTTCAACCTTTCGTCCTATCTACCCGTTAAGCTTATTGAATTGTTGTCAGCTATTATAATGTGCTTGCGGTAAAACGTTAAAAGTTTAATCATTTTATTTGTATTAAGTCTTTTATTAACATCTTTTTATGAGAAGATTCCGTTTTTGACATGTGTTTGGGGACTATGAATATATCTATATCTCCAGTTCTATATTACTACAGCTGGTTGAGCGTTACCTTTGACAGTATGTAACTGCAAAGCACCCTGAGATTGGTTCGATTAACTTTCTGTGTCATTGCAATACCTTCATATCTCCAGGCATCTCATAACAAGGGGATGAAAATGAAGATCCCATCGGGTGAGGGGTGGGGGTGGACGTATGTAAATAAATAAAACATGCGTGATAGGGTAGGTTAGATAAATACAATGACTATCCCCACCTGAAAAATCGTAAACAAGCTATGCAAAATATTTACAAAGACAAACATTTACCTTGACAAACCACAGAAGTACATGAAAGATCGTCGTCCTATTTTATTAATGGCAGTTTTCCAGGATAGCGTTATCAACTATGGGTAAAGTTTAATATAAACTGGTGCAAGAGCATGAAAACCAATCCCAGTTACGCTGAATATTTCTATTTGTGCCCAACTAATTTTCATATCATATTTCATTCTGTCCCCGGACGAGCAGTTCGATGCATAAGTTATTTATAGTAAAACGAAAGTCACTATGCTTTTTCTACTCAAAAGGATTTAGATGTCAGGTTTTATGTTATGACTTACATTACATATTTATACTTTTTAAAACTGTTACAGAAGGACATTCGTGTTGACAGAAAGACACCCGTGTGGGCGAATTACTTTGGCCAAGGCAGACGTGCTTAGGTGGCCCACCGAAACAATGAGTCCCTACAAATAGTTGTTAGCATATGTTTAATAAACTTATATACTTTCAACGACATCAAAACATTGTTTTGTGAAATCGTTATTGAAAAATACACAAAACACAATGTTATAACTTTACCAATACATTTTAATTACTAATATATTTTCGGTACAATTAAAGTTT
The DNA here is from genome assembly GCA_028554795.2 of Sinohyriopsis cumingii. Taxonomy (NCBI): domain Eukaryota; kingdom Metazoa; phylum Mollusca; class Bivalvia; order Unionida; family Unionidae; genus Sinohyriopsis; species Sinohyriopsis cumingii. The sequence continues at coordinate 131,890,793 of CM068826.1, read as the reverse complement.
ATTTTGAGCCAAACACCAGAAATCTCTCATTTTAAAGCCAAAGAGCATGATTGAAAATGGTAGCGCATGATTAGTTACGCATATTTAAATACTCCAAGAACAAACCTGAAATGCGACGAGATGTTTCGATCCCAAGAAAACTTTAAATGTAGTACAACCAGGGCCGACAAGAGGGTGGGGGCAATCGGAGATATATCCCTGGGGTTCAGGCCTGTAAGGGGGCCCCGGGCCGGACTACACTTCTTAATTTTATAAAAGAAATTTTTTGTTTGAACAAGAACTAGGAGAGGCACGGGTGTTTCTCAGCCCAGGGCCCGTGATCGCTCTCTACGACCTTGAGAATAACGTAACAACTCCATTTACGTCATTTATGTCATATCGTTAAAAAGTACACATAAATGGGAGTTTCGTAGAAACTTAACGATCGTGTGTAAAAAGTACACATAAATGGGAGTTTCGTAGACACTTGACAATAGTGTGTAAAAAGTACATATAAATGGGAGTTTCGTAGAAACTTTACGATGGTGTGATGTTGTAAAATTTTGAAAATACTGTTGTCGATTTCGCTTATCATAATATCTTCTTACATATTTTGGGCGGATTACATATCACTTCACCTCTTGTACTAGTATAAGTTTCTTGATTTGGTTGCCTATCCTGGTCCAGCTATTGTTCTTAATCGAGGTTCGGTGATAGTATTTTGACTTGGTCACCCATCAAGGTCCTTTTGCTGGTGTTGACACTTGAGATTCAGGGATGGCCCATTCGCTTGATTGTCTATCCTATTTCATTTCTTGTTCTTGGCAGTCATCCATTAATCTCACTTGAAGGACACACGGTACTAATGATATGGAAAAATGGGGACCAGCCTAGAAATGGGTGAACATAAAATAGAGTATATATGGGTTTGGCTGACCAGGATTGGTTAATAATGTAAGTTATGTTTTAGGAAAAATAATCTTTTGAAAGCTTATCCTACTTGTAAGTGAAAGAGAGACATTGTTTTATTAATGGAATTTCAGTCCTTTAACAGTCTTAAGTTTGGAACACTCATTACTAAAATTAGCACCTGACTCTTTGGTGCGGAATTGAAAGTACATGTTTCAAACACACGCAGGTCCAGAAAATGCCGCGGCTCATATTATTTCCTCTGCACAGAAGCTGACATCCAGGTTTCATCTATACTGATAAATATAGGTTTGATCATGAGCACTCAAAACATTTTAAGTTATTGAAGTTTTAATATCATGATGTTTGCATAGGTTTACTATGGGAACTGAATTAGTACCGTGAGTCCTGAAACTTGGCTCTCTCGGGGACCTGTTGATTACCTGAGTTCGTCGCTGCAGCTTATCTTGACTCTCTCCATGCCTTTTGATTACCCGAGTTTGCCCGACGTCAAAGAAAACCATCGCCCTTCTTGGTTTCAAAGGGTTGGCCATGTTCAGAAGCAATTTGAAATTAAATGGCATGTAAAATCCAGAAAGATTTAATAGTAAACTTTGAGATCATCAATTTGTTACTATGTCATGAACAATTATGCTTCATAGAGCTATTAATGTACTGAGCTGGCGTGAACTAAATTGAATTTTGCTCTGCAGCTGTTTCCTCTATACAAATCGCCTCTGGTTAAGTTAAAAAAAAAAAGTACGTAACATCATTTTCGTTCTTCAAAATGTCTTTAAATTCCATTTGCTTTCTATTCAGTCAAGTGATTTAGGAAACATTATACATATTGTCTGATATAAAATATGAACGTCAATGTTCTTGTACTGTACAGGGCATATTGTGTGATTTATTGTGTGATTGCGAAACATTATCCTCGTACCAATACACTGGATTGTGCTGATTTGGAAATTTAGAAGTGTTCTCGGATTGTTCTCTTAGAAGTAGGTGTCTCATCATACAGACATTTTATTATATTTCACTTTCTTTTATTGGAAACACGTTTTACTGGCTGCGGTACAAAATTCTGTATGATTTTACCTCATCAGTGTATATCTGTACTGTGATTTTACCTCAGTAGTGGACTATGATTCAGCATAGATACTGACATGAAACTCATGCGCACTCCCACTCATCCTCAGTAAGCATGCTTTTTTATCACCAAGGTATCCAAAGATTTGAAATACTTTCCATATTTTTATATTTATGCTGGGTTAAGATATTACCTTTTGGAGTATATGCTGTGTGGTTAGTTTGCTTGCAAAAATCACCCCTCTTTGTTAAACTGATAAATTCATAAATCATGTTTTAAGCGAAAAACCGTTGCTAAAGTATTCTTTTTAACAAACTTTGAGAGAACAGATGTTCATAATAATGAATAATAGCAAGTTTTCACTGGTCCATACTGAGACAAGAGTTGTTTGAATAATAGCAAGTTTTCATTTTTCCGTACAGAAACAGAGAATACTGGATAATAGCAAGTTTTCATTTGTCTATACTGAGACCGCGTTGTTTGAATAATAGCAAGTTTTCATGTGTCCATTCTGAGACGGAGTTGTTTGAATAATAGCAAGTTTTCATGTGTCCATTCTGAGACAGAGTTGTTTAAATAATAGCAAGTTTTTATTTATCCATACTGAGAGAGTGGTTTGCGTAATAGCACGTTTTCATGTGTCCATACTGAGACCGAGCTGTTTGAGTAATAGCACGTTTTCATGTGTCCATACTGAGAAAGTGGTTTGAACAATAGCAAGTTTTCATGTGTCCATTCTGAGACAGAGTTGTTTAAATAATAGCAAGTTTTTATTTATCCATACTGAGAGAGTGGTTTGAGTAATAGCACGTTTTCATTTATCCATACTGAGGCCGAGTTGTTTGAATAATATCAAGAGTTCATGCAGAGACAGAGTTCTGGCATGCTTACTGGCCGTATGCAATGCTTAACTGATGGTGATAAATACAATTGTTTCTACATGTCATGCTCATTCAGTATTAAAAGTCGACGAATAAAGTAGAATATAGTTATCTATCATAATATTGCAAGCTATGCACAATATGCATACTTCATGATGATGTCAGGTATTTCTGTCAGTCCATAAACTGCGTTTGATCTCACTTCATTCTCTGAAGGGTAATTACGGGGCAGCAAACACTTAGTATTATAGGGTTAACGTGAATGCACTTTTGCCGGAGCAAGGAGGAAGGGTTTGTCACGAAGGCGAAGTGTTTTCCATGTGTTCCGGCAAAAGTTTACATGCAGTACATTCCTTACATACTTCCTGTGTACAAAAATAGTTATTTTAAAAACACGAATAAAGCAAACAACACGTGAAATTAAGATATTTTGGTAGTAGCAAAGTTATGTTATATCTAACTGACTGATCTAAAACTGGAATGAATTACTTGTTTATCAACTCCCTATTTATGCACATTTACACTTGACCTTCAACGTAAAAAATGTAAAGATTTTTAATCGAAAAATCTTGTATAACTGTAAACAAGACCCGACCTTGACTTTTGCTATGTAAACATATTGTTTACAACTTATAATCATGGACAAAAGTTAAACATACCATATATATATATATATATATATATATATATATATATATATATATATATATATATATATATATATATATATATATATATATATATATATATATATATATACATAACATAGGTATCAAACTTTGCTATTCTAAATTTGAAAAATATTATTTATTCTTGAAAGGTATGTTTCTAACAGATACAAAGCATTGTTAATATTAACTCGTATCTTTTCGGGTATTTAAATAAATGGTGAAATATCCCAACTAGCTTGATCTGAATAATTTTGCTTTATAAATATTTAAATCTCACCAGTCCTACGATGACATACGAAACTTCAAGATATATCTTTATTTAATTATAAGTGAAACCAAATGTCAATAATATTTCAATTTATTGCAACCACATATTCTGACGATTCGATCGTCGTTTAATTCACGTTGCTAAGTTAATACCAGTGCTTTCGTTAAGTTTGTGCTGAAGCATGCATTCCTTGAAAATGACTCAGTATATTTTATCAATGTTTACCCTTTTGGGAGCATCCATGATTGACTGTGACATCTGAGCATGCATCCGATGTAAATGACTTACCGGCGTAATGAAGCAGACCTGAAAGCATGTCTGTCGTTGATAATACGGTTTTGTGTTCAGACTGCCAAATAAACTGAAACTGCATGAGTGAACATCTTAATATTTTATCCGTAAATAATTAGCCAACACATGACTTAAGCCTCCAAAATTATATCTGAAAAAAATATAGAAAAAAATCTCGGACTCTGATTCTCTAGGAAATTCCATTAAGGAATAAGACTACATGTTGTTTACAGCTTGGCATCATTGGGATATACTGTAATAACTCCAATATCAGGATTTTCATGGCGAAACTCTCCATGTTTCGTTACCGCCACAGCGATGAGTCATACCGAGAGTGCGAAACAATTTAAATCATCGTTTCATTTTGAAAACAGACCAAAAGTCAAGCACGATTTGCGCTTTTCCCTAGCTCTGCATTTTCTCTTTACAAAATTAAACAAACCTGTATTACGAATAAAATTCCACTGCCCTAGTGAACGACAAAATTAAATGTCTATTAGAAACAAAAAGTATTTTAATGCAAATCTTCGGAAAAAAGACAGAAAAGTATAATACCGTGGATAAGTAAGCATGAGTTTGCAGGTTCGTTTGCATTTTGTACATGCCATACGACAAAAGACTTCTACAACGGAACAAAAAAGAAAAGAAAGAACGAATGCATAAGAACAACTGTTAAACGAAATGGGCACACGTTGGGTTACAATGACGTTATGTTGGGTGTGCACATGAAAATGTAATTTGTAAAGATGAGAAACTTAACGCAGTATATTTGGCTAATGCGGGTGTCTCTGTGGCATTGATAGCAAGTATTCAGACACCATATATTACAAGATATCAAGCCTTTTCATCTATTCAAACTCATCATCCCATCCCCATTATTTTAAATCTAGTCCTACCACAAGTGGTGCATACAAATTGCACTTTTTCAAGTCACTTCAGTTGAAACCAGGTTGCGAGCCTGTGCATTTTAGAGTGCAGAATGAAATTACCAAAAAGACACACACATGTGGGTAAGAACTAATGTCAGCCATGTATTTTGAATGTGAAGAAAGAAACTTGACGTAGTAGGTCTCCAAAACGAACGCAACAAAACCTTTCAATGTGCTTATGGACAATATACAACACGATTACTGACGTTTATGACATTAAACAACACAATTATTGACGCTTATGACAATATACAACACAATTACTGACGCTTATGACAATATACAACACGATTACTGACTATTATGACTATATACAACACGATTACTGACGCTTTTGACAATACACAACACGATTACTGATATTTATGACAATATACAACACGATTACTGACGCTTATGACAATATACAATACCATTACTGAAGCTTTTGACAATATACAACACGATTACTGAGGCTTATGACAATATACAACACAATTATTGACGCTTATGACAATATACAACACAATTACTGACGCTTATGACAATATACAACACGATTACTGACTATTATGACTATATACAACACGATTACTGACGCTTTTGACAATACACAACACGATTACTGATATTTATGACAATATACAACACGATTACTGACGCTTATGACAATATACAATACCATTACTGAAGCTTTTGACAATATACAACACGATTACTGAGGCTTATGACAATATACAATACCATTACTGAAGCTTTTGACAATATACAACACGATTACTGAGGCTTATGACAATATATAACACAATTACTGATGCTTATGACAAGATACAACACGATTACTGACGGTTATGACAATATACAACACAATTATTGACGCTTATGACAATATACAACACAATTATTGACGCTTATGACAATATACAACACAATTACTGACGCTTATGACAATATACAACACGATTACTGACTATTATGACTATATACAACACGATTACTGACGCTTTTGACAATACACAACACGATTACTGATATTTATGACAATATACAACACGATTACTGACGCTTATGACAATATACAATACCATTACTGAAGCTTTTGACAATATATAACACGATTACTGAGGCTTATGACAATATATAACACAATTACTGATGCTTATGACAAGATACAACACGATTACTGACGGTTATGACAATATACAACACAATTACTGACGTTTATGACAATATACAACACGATTACCGACACTTATGATAATATACAACACGATTACTGACGCTTATGACAATATTCTACACAATTACTGACGCTTTTGACAATATACAACACAATTATTGACGCTTATGACAATATAGAACATGATTACTGACGCTTTTGACAAAATATATTACGATTGCTGACGTTTATGACAATATACAACACGATTACTGACGCTTTTGACAATATACAACACGATTACTGACTGTAAACTGTCGAATTTTTAATTGCCGAAAATTTTAAAGCTGAATGCATTGAGCATTAAAATTTTATCTCATTTAAGCCAGAAAAGTCTTTGTGAAGGGTCACTTCGACCTTTCTTCGTTCATCTCCCCCCACGTCAGTGTAAACTTCAAAGGGGCAGAATTCCAACTCAGTGAAATTGACCGGGGTATCTTAACACGGTCCTTAGAAAGTAAACATTTGAGCCACCAGCCCTAACCGCTTGGTAGGAACCTATATCCACTTATCATTTTTTCGAAGGGAAATTGTTACGCACTGTCATTCACAGATTCCGAGCTGTGTAAACCTGATGAACGGAATTATTTCTTTGGGAAAAATTAGGGACCGCTGCCTACGATTGGGCAGAATAAATTAGGGCGTACACTTCAGAGCAAACAGACTTTAAAGTGACGACCTTATTCGAAATTCTTTAGTCTGAAAATCTCCTGGAAGATTAAAGAGTCTTGACACCGTGGAAAGCATAAAGAGATTAGTGCTTTCCACGTGAAACAAGAAAGGGACCAGGTGGTTGTCTGGTAAGGTTTAGTGCTAAGATGCAACAGTTCTGAAAAATAACAGCAATAAGTAACATCTTTCTGAGAGAAAATCGGGACAGTCTGGAGACAGAAGTTCGAGGGAAAAGAAGGACGAGGTCAGAATAAAAGGACCAGGAAGTCCATGAAAAGGGCAAAACATAGAGCTTAGGAAGGATAAACTAGGAGACGTTGATATACGTTCCAGACAGAAAGGTGATGCAAATCGGTCGTGGACATTGCGCTCTTTTCACCTCTCGTTATGATGATGATGATGATGATAATGAAAAATAAACCCAAATTCGACACACCTGTTAAATTCTATCGATATAATCTAACTTGAATTGGAATTGCCGTTATTAATTTGTTGTGATTAAATTTGTTATTTTCTTGTCAAAAGGGGGCTCGCATTGCTTTATTTCTTCCCAGTATTCTCGCTCAGTTCTCTGTTGAAATTCCATTCTTCTTTCACTCCCGCAGGGCTATAATATCGAGGGAGGTCATCCTCTAGATAACGCCAGCCAAATCCAACTAACCACCCCTCTTACTAAGAGGGCGACGTTACACTGACGCTTGTGACAATATACAACACCATTACTGACGCTTATGAAATATACAACACGATTACTGACGCTATGACAATATATAATACAACACGATTACTGACCAATGACGCTTATGAGCAATTTACAAGGCGATTACTATCCTCCGACGCTGATGATCAATATACAACACGACTGCTAACCACTGACGCTTATGGGCAATTTACAACATGATTACTGTCCACCGACGCTGATGATCAATATACAACACGATTACTAACTACTGACGCTTATGGGCAATTTAAAACACAATTACTGTCCACCGACGCTGTTGGTGAATATACAACACGATTACTAACCACTGATGCTTAAAGGCTATATACAACACGAATAAATTCTTTAAAATGTCTAAAATTCAAACTAGATTGAGTATGCTTGGAAAAAAATGTACAAATGCTATATTATTCCCATTTTTTACCAAGCCGATCACATTTGGGTACAATGCATGATAAAGAACTCCTAGAAAAAATAAACGTTGAGGAGTTGATAATAATAAAGGGTGTAACCAAAAGTGCATCTCCTTCACAGTTGTACCGTGAAACTAGATGGAAAAGCCTCAACTCTTGCCGTTACAAGCATAAACTGCTTCAGTTATTTAAAATTTACCAAGTACTAGCTCCAGCATATCTTCGAGACTTGATTTGACCGTTATTTTCAGAACATGAGACCCACCCCATTCGATCTTCCAACGATCTTCGACCCCTCTAGTGTGCAGAACGACCTTGCTCTACAATTCATTTCCACCTTCTACGATCTGAATATGGCACTTGTTTTCTGCTGAAGAGAGAAACAACCCTTCAGTACATAATTCTAAAGCCTACTTGAATCGCGATAAAGAAACCATTCCATGTTACTACTACGCTGATGATAAAATGTCTCAGATCATGCATGCTAGGCTAAGAACAAATTGTAGTAACTTAAACGATTTATATGCGAATCATGTATCTGATAAAAAGTATTGCTCCTGCGGTGAAAATGAAAATGCAAAACACTTTCTTCTGTACTGTTCCAAATATTCAAATCTTATAGATCAAATTCTATACACACTCCCTTTCGCTCTTACAATTTAAACATTATTATTTGGTAACCTATATTAACTATAGAAAACAACACTATTATTTTTAGCTGCAAAATTATATAAGGATTACTAAGAGATTTAATTAATTGACTGAGTATTCACGTGCGATTACAACCATTTGAATCGCAATTAATTAGTTCTTATTCATTGTTATGCTTTGTAAGTGTATGCAAATTTTCGGTAAAACCATTGGTACTGGCATCGAGATCTTTCATGTTATATTTTCTTTCTTGTTTCTGTTTGGGAGACAGTGCTGATAAGATTATGCTTTCTTCTGAATGACCCAAATCCTGTGTTTGTAATTGCATTGGACAAAGATTCTCAAATAAATATGGTTTAAACCAGGGGTCTCAAACAGGCGGCCCGTGGGCTGCATGCGGCCCGCCAAGCCGTATCCCGTGGCTTGCAAAATGATGGTGTCACAACGTGTTATGAGATATAACAAAGATAGTGTGTCTCTTGGGCCAACGAAAATGCCCCCATGTAACACTCAGGGCAGTTTGAGTGTAAGTCCCCTGGTTTAAACTATATACAACACGATTACTGACCGCTGACGCTTATGGGCAATATATACAACACGATTACCGACCGCTGACGCTTATTTGCAATACAACAGGATTATCATAGGAACACACATTTATTATTTATTGAATATCGCCATTGAGGAGTTATATGCATATATAATGACCTCTCAAACTAATCAATGCTCCTAAAGCAAGATCTTGTCTTTCCTTGGTTTCTTAGTATCCTTAGCGTGTTTTTTTTTTTAAAGATTATCCTGTACCTTAGAATGTTACCCATGTACACTGTACATTAGAATGTAACCCGTTTGCGATGTACACTGTACATTGGAATGTAACCTGTTTGCGATGTGCACTGTACATTGGAATGTAACCCGTTTGCGATGTACACTGTACATTAGAATTATCCAATTTGAGATGTACACTGTACATTAGAACGTATCACATTTAAAGTGTACCCTGTACATTAGAATGTAACACATTTGAGGTGTGTACACTGTACAGTATAATGTAACACATTTGAGGTGTACATTGCACATTAGAATGTAACCGATTTGAGGTGTACACTGTACGTTAGAATGTAACACATTTGAGGTGTACACTAGTCTCTGCACATGGTAATAATATTTGTAATATTTATGGACATTACGAAGAAGTTTAAACGATTTTATTTTCTTCAATCATGCGTTACATTTTATGTGATTGCCATACAACCAGCACTGTTCCGAAACTTCGGCATTGCCAATCACAGCTAGAAAACTAAGAAAGAAACACACATTAATACAGTATTCTGTTTTATCTGATTAGTTCTCCATTTGCCGTGTCAGCTGAAACTGAAAAGGTGAGCACGCCACAGATTCATTCTTCACAGCATCGCATGCTTGCTTTAATATCTGTTTGAAACTTTACTGGGGAAAGAAATGCACATCGATCGAATTTACTATTAGTTATACTTAAGGACTATACAGTCTGTTTTGTGTATAGATATGGTTTTCAGCACTTTAAAGGTCATCCTCTTATATTCAAAGGATTATCAGTTTTCCTGGCAGTTCTGACGTAAGCAATTATATCACTTACGCATCACTCATTGCTAGCTTTCGTACATTCAACAGAGGTTATTAAAATACAGAACTGTCTTTTTCATCATGCATGCTTTGTAATGATGAAAAATATCTTTGGTTCCGATACAAATATACCCATCTGTTAGTCCGAGTTTCCTGTAACCCTTGCCACCCCTTTTTTGATATTTGGACACTTACGTTGGGATGAAGGGTCAGAGTCAATTCCCTATCCAAAAGTTGGAATTCGCCGACAACATTTGGTGTCGGCATAGGGTAACCACTTACTAGCCTGTCTAGCAAACTACCTGCGTGAAATCGATAGGAATGTGATTTATTTTCTCAAAAATAGCGAATATAGCATTCGTTATGTCTTTAATCCGCTGACAGACGAGATGTAAATACAAGTTCATGAAATTTGACCTGGAACTCGCCATTTGCTTTCCGAGTCACATGACTACACAACTCTCGCAACCTATATGTCAATGGCATCAGAGGTCCAATAATCACGTGATATCAACAATATACCATTTCGAAAGTTGTTGTACATAGAATTCGAAAACATTAATAAAAAGTCACGTAATACTTTTACATAAATATAATGTACACTTAATTCCCAACATATTTATTCTGAGAACAACGACTAGAATCCTGTCGGTATCGCAGCAAGGTGAAGAAAAAAAAAAAAAACAGTTTCATCAAGTTCTAAGCACGTGTCGGCAATGCATTTTGTTTGTATCACGTGACTACCGCATTTACTTGTGCTCTCCGCTTGTTGAATATGTTTTTTCCCCAGTTGCTGCAACATTTACAGATTCCTGGTCGTTGTTTACAAAATAAATATTTTAGAAGTTTATGCTCTTTCATTTTTCTGTAAATAATACGTGACTTTGATTTATATGTTCTATTTTTACTTGCAGCAACATTAGAAATGATTTATTGTTTATATCACGTGACTATTTGAACTCTGATGTCATTGACATGTAGGTCGCGAGATTTGTGAAGTCATGTTACTCGGAATGCAAATGGCGAATTCCAGGTCAAATGTCATCAACGCTATTGTTCAGGCTAATCTGTCAAAGGATTAAAGATACAACAAATGCTCTACTCGCAATATCTGAGAAAATAAATCATATTCCTATCGATTTCATGCAGGTATATCTCAGTGAAAGTTCGTTAAAGTTTGTTAGACCGGCTAGTAAGCGGCTACCCCATGCCGACACAAAATGGTGTCGGCGAATTCCAACTTTTCGATAGGGAATTCACTCTGACCCCACACCCCAACATAAACGTCCAAATATAAAAAATGGGGTGGCAAGGGTCAGAGGAAACTCGGACTACCCATCTGTCTGAACTTACGTATGCAATAATTTACTGTTTCACCAAAACCTAGATATAGATTTGAATGCTATTTTCGTTTGTGCCAAAAAAAAAAATAAAAATAAAATGCAATTTAAGATTACACGATGTATAATGTTGCAATTTTCTCAAGGAAAAATAGTTTGTCACATGGGCTATGACGGCCACCTACCCTCCCATCATAAATTAATTTTCATACTCGGAAAGCATCACCTTTCCTCCAATAGTTTTTTTTTTTCGGTCACAAAAACCCTTGGCCACCACCCATATATCCTTTCTTCAAACATCAACGCTCTAACCACCGCAAGTTTTAAAAAAAATTAAATATAAAAGAAAAATAACTCTGCTACGAACCCTTAAAATAAAAAAGCCAACTCGGGAAGCATCACCTCAACTATAAAAGCACCCAGGACACAAACTTTCAATATTTAAAGATAATACATATTGCAATCAACTCTCAAATTTAAAAACAAAACAAAACAAACACAAATAGACAAGAATATGCCACCAATCTTCAAATTATTTTAAAAACCAGCCATAATCCATTATTCAAAATTACAGCTTTTTGTGTCAATCCAAGTGTCAGCCCTGAATTCATTGCATAGTTAATGCATGTTTTCTTCCCACCTGTCATCTACAGCCTCCATAAATTTAGACAAAGCCAGTAATTACAAAACACAGCATCTGCAAGTCGGTCATAGACAGAACGAGAGAGAGATGACCAACACCTTGACTGAGATGATAACACTCAAATTTAGATAATTACGCAAAGATAAATAAACTTAAAAATTATACCTTCTTTTGTGGTAATCCACAAAATTCGAATGTTAGTGAAGACTTCGTCGATATCGTTATGTCCCATAGTAATAGAGACAGTAATTTAAAAAAAAAACCAAAAAAAAAAACCATAGTAAATATGACGTAAAGACGTTTAAAGTTAAATTTTTATTTTAGTCAGTGAATTTAATCGTAAAGAAAGTTTGTACAAATAATTAACGGACTTCAGTAATATATATATATATATATATATATATATATATATATATATATATATATATATATATATATATATATATATATATATATATATATATATATATATATATATATATATATATATATATATCATTAAGATCAGGACATCCGGGGCATTAATCAGGCACATACGGTACTTCACATGTATGTATGTTATGCGGTCTACTTAAAGCTTGAAGAATGACCTTAGCTGACTGATGTATAAGAAGTTTGTGTGGCATGACCTACAGTCAGGACTATTTATTAGACTATAACTTTGCTGTTTATGTATGTTAGGCTACATCTGAAAATAAAATATTGAACTTATATGAAATTATACATTATTAATACTAAATTTCACAAATGATGTTAGCACAATATAAAGACGAAGGTACCAAAATAACTATTTAAAAATTCACATGATGTAAATAGGACGTTCAAGACTCTAAATCATGCTTCTATCTTTCCGTTTCTTCGATAAAAATGAACTCAACAAAGAAAAAAGGAAGGAAAACTACCCTGGGACTTAAATAGTCCCCAGGGTGGATAGTACTCCCCTAGGTTCCAAGTAAGGAAGGATAGAAACCAGGCCTAATGCCAGCCCAAGCATAGAGAAGGGAGTACAACCGACCATACTTTAATGGGATAATTTAAACTATATCATATGATGAACAAAACTTAGACTAACCCTGACTAAATTTTTATCTTTATTCTTTTTGGAGATAAACAAACTTATAACACCTTATGGGTGGACAGGGATACACAAAGCATAAAACATCATTAGAAAACCAGGGTGTCACTTCTAAGTCTTAACCAACTAATTGTGTTGGGATGAGACTAACAGGTGTCAACATAGAACTCAACAAAGACGATTGTAATTTCTAAGAAAGCTGAATGGAACAACATGTACGTTACTTGATTTTAATTTTCGTGATATTATTCACTAAAAGTTCAATTTAATCTTCGCACAACCAAATTCCCAGTAAAGATTACATGGACCTTATAGCAAATTCAGGGCTGGCAGATTGTTTAAAATACTGACAGAAACCCATCGCTTGTTCAAAACAGATGGATGTGAATACTAATCAAATGCATTTTATTTCGAATATTTGTTAATGTCTCCAAAAACGCTGTATTTAATTGTGGGAATAATTTAATTATACGTTTTCGGGTTCAAATTTCTCTAAATCGATAATCGATATAAGATTAAGGTTTTCTATGACATAACGTCTACTTGTATGGCAATTTTCTTTCAACATATTAGTGTCACAAAGTCTCTGTGTTATCTTATAGAGCATCAGGTGATTTCTTTTTCTGATCAACAAAAGGAAAATGATTAGTTTTATTGCATCACAGTGAGATCAAGCTACTGCCAATTCAAGTGAACCTAATTCGTAAACAGATGTACTAAGGTCTTTAGTAAATAGACGTATCATGGTCTTAGTAAATAGATGTATCATGGTTTTCAATAAACAAATGTGTCATGGTCTTCAATAAATAAATGTGTTATGGTCTTCAATAAATAGATGTATTATGGCCTTAGTAAACAGATGCATCATGGTCTTCAATAAATAAATATGTCATTGTCTTCATTAAATAGATGTATCATGGTCTTCAATGAACAGATGTATCATGGTCTTCAGTAAATAAATGTGTCATGGTCTTTATTAAACAATAACACTAAATAGAACATGATACACGCTGCTGCATGTCCTCATTCTAAGTCAATAACACTAAATAGAACATGATACACGCTGCTGCATGTCCTCATTCTAAGTCAATAACACTAAATAGAACATGATACACGTTGCTGCATGTCCTCGTCCTACAACCAATAATATTTAATAGAACGTAATACACATTACTGCAGCAAAAGCACACATTATTGCCAGGACAGAATAATAAGACATTTATTGTAGGAAGGTACTTATATATTATGGTCACATCTGCGTTTCGATGGAGACAAAAAATTCAGAAGCTATCGATAAAATGTCGTGGTATTCTACTTTCAGAACACTACATTTAAACTTTCGAGTCATCATTGCCATTTAGGCGTAGAACGTGTACTAACACATGGTGTAATTCTTGCCGATAACGCAATAAAATTTAACCAACGATATAATACAAATTGACGAACCACATTACATTATCAGTTAAAGGCATCTGTTATGACCTAAGATTCTTAATATTTTTTGAGGATCTTGTGAAATTATCGCTCAAGTCCTAGTGCATTATCTGTAAGTACTATATTGACTTGTAACTCTTGCTACATTATTTCTCATATCAAAGATAAAGCATTACATCGACGATAATTAATGAGATTTTTAGCGCTTAAGTTGTTGATTACATTCTTGGAATTCATATGTAATGAGTTTGTGTTTAGGACCCAACATTTCATTTAATCGCTTACTAGTTTTCTGCTTTTTTAGTGGTGCTTATTTACCATTTAAATGCATGTCTGTTTTATTTTTTAAGAAGCGTATATATTTCTCCTCAAGGTGAAATACATTAGATAGATATGATTGTTATGATGTAGACCACCATATTACCGTTGCATGCCCAGACCGATATAGCCTATATAGATATCGGACAGAAACCCTTTCAGAAATTAAATAGTATAACCGTATTATCTTTGACTAATGTACCCATCATGTTTTGTCTGATCTCTCTTCTTGACAATTAATCAGTTTAATTAACTATCAGATCTCGTACACACCTCACTATCATAGCCTGATCATATAAATATACGTTACTTAAGAAAATGGTAAGATTGGGTCTAACTAATCTGTTGCAGTATGTTATATTTTTGTCATTTTGTTAACCGTTTGAATTTTACAATATCTGAAAACAATGCACTTCCGTTTCAGCACTGCATCACAGAGTTTGTCGTTGTTGTCAAGGAAGTAAGGGGATATAACTTCAGAGAAACGTCAACGGCGTCTGGTCAAATTTCCTTATCAAAGATTAATTTCCATGTCTGAAATGTAAGGCAGTTTCTATTTATTTGTTCTAGCTCACAAGGTAGTCATTTTTGTTGCTGCATGTACAACCTTTGTGGGCACACACAATCAAGCGTCGCATGGCATAATGGGGAAATCCTATATTTTCGGGTAATATATAAGGATATATTTTTCACATGTGAAAATACAGGAATAAAAGTTTGAAATTATTTGGCCAGTAAGTCTCTATATTTCACACTAAAGCGCGCGCGCACGCGCGCGCGCGCGTGTGTGTGTGTGTGTGTGTGAGAGAGAGAGAGAGAGAGAGAGAGAGAGAGAGAGATTATACAATATGAATTGATTATATATGTACGAAGCCCTTAAAATCAAGCCATTAACAACTGTTTATTCTCGGGATTAAATTTACCTTTTACATCAAAATAAAGTAAATATATATTTTCACCCGTTAATGCAGAATATAAAACAACAAAGAACAAAAGAGTTAGATTTCAGTACTGTATATATTTTAAAATTTAAAAGCAACATATATTTAGTGCTTAGCTCTTGGTCCAATTTTATTTACTTAGAAGGCATAGACTTTGCAGTCTCAAGAAAACGAAGTCAAGTGAATATTAATCTTAGAGTTGGGCACCAAGAATTTTTCCGCCATATTTCTGATCATACTGTAATAAGTATCATTGTGTACTTCCGTTAGGGACCAACCATTTTATGTTCTGGAACAGGGGCCTGACACTATTTTAAAACATTTCCGTTTGTCAATAGCTGGAAAAATATCTTGCTCCGACTTATAGCAAAATAACACCATATTATATCCATTATATTATTTTAAAAAATTAATTATCTTGAGATAAAAGAAATAAAATAGCGCAAAATAAAATCTAAGCACCACCCCACTCTCAATGCCTTATAGTCAATGAATTTTCTATGTATGTGTCATTTGTTGTATAACTTGTAATCTAAAAGCCCTAACGAAAGTGGTTTGATTAAGTTCGTACTAAACTGACATTAGAGAGTTTATTAATAAAGATAGGAAATGTTAACGCCGAAGCCTCTAATTCTCTAACTACAATATTGGTATAATAGACAGGGAAACTTTGAGTGGGATGCCAACAACCGGGAAGATATTTATCATAAAGTGCCAGTAAAAATTAAACACAGTTACACAGCAAACGAGACAATATTTTAGTGATATTAAGAAACTGCATAAAATTAAAATAAAAACAACAAATATTTATTTAAAAAAACGTATCCCGAACATCATAGGGTGAAAGGTAGTCTTACAAATGAATACGTGTACTTAACACATGCCCATACATTGGTAAATAACTAAAAATTACCATTTTGTAAACTTAGAAATTTATCTAAAAGTTGGATTTGGCCACAATATGTTTTCCAGAATCCCATTCGGCTACCACGCTGGCATACGCGACACGCATGAAACATGTGATAAAATAATCATAAAAATATAACTATATTTGTAATACTCAAAATTAATTCGTGACAACTATAACTGTTTCGCCAAATATAATCATTTTTTGAAATTATTTTGTCATGAAAACTGAAAACATGCTGTCAATATGATTAATTTCCTAACAAGATGACTCGGAAATTATCGTACATTTCTCACTGATGGAAACTACCAGTCCGGTGGAAAAGTACCGTGGTACTTACCACCGGAAAAAAATACTGCAGTAAACAGGTAATATCGCACACCACTAGTCATCAATATCCATTTAGTGTTTGCACTACCATAAAGTATCCTCAGGTTTCCGTTCCACGTCGCTAGCAAGACCAAGTCATTAATAGAGCAGATTTGTCTATCCTTCGAGCAGGGTTCTACCGATGACACTTAGGAGATATTATTATTATTATTATTATTATTATCATTATTATTATCATTATTATTATTATCATTATTATTATTATTATTATTATTATTATTATTATTATTATTATATGTGCACATAAATTGCAAACCAACCAAACTGTGACTTGCTGTTGTTGTTGGGTTGACTTGGAGATTTTTTAAATCAAGTATTTGCATGTTCTTTTTAATTTGAAAATGTACATGCATGTTCGAAATTTTTGATTTCTGAAATCTCATGACATAAAATATATTATCGGTTGAGTCCTGTGGAAATACTATTTTGGCATACATAATGGTATTAGCTACTACTTTGGCATAGATACTGGTACTAGCTACTATTTTGACATAAATAATGGTATTAGTTATTACTTTGGCATAGATACCGGTATTAGCTACTACTTTGGTATAACTAATGGTATTAGTTATTACTTTGGCATAGATACCGGTATTAGCTACTACTTTGGCATATTTACTGATATTATCTGCTACTGTACACCAGCAAAAAATATGTAAATTGTGACAGGGTTACATTTTATTGTTCTAGATAGTATTTTGGCACGCTCATGCCCAGCTCTCTCTCATCCGGGGAATTCCCATCATTTTCAAGACTGCCATTGTAAAGCCTCTGCTGAAGAAACCAACACTAGACCATAACGATTTAAATAACTACCGCCCAGTTTCTAATCTCCCATTCATATAAAAAATCTTAGAAAAGGTTGTTCTATCCCAGCTTGTATCTCATCTAAATTCAAACAGTCTTTTTAGCAATGTACAATCTGCATATCGCCCTTGCCACAGTACTGAAACTACTCTTCTAAAAGTATTATATGTTTTTTTTTATCTTATAGGTGTTGTCTAATGTTGTAAAGCGCTTAGAGCTACTAAAGATTAGGCGCTATACAAAGTCTTCATTATTATTATTATTATTTTTATTATTATTTACCTGTGAAGCAATGTCATTTACTCCAATTAAAGTAGCCACTGCTCTGCTTTTTTTGTTTTTTGTTTTGTTTTGTTAATGCTGTTAAAAACATGTGCCTAAATTCACGTTGTCAATAGTTCAGTCTGATGAACTATTGTCCCATTCTTACCAAGAAATGCCTGTATTAAAGATGATTTAATTCAAACATGTTTCACAACGTTAGAGAGAGTAAATGAAACGGTAACTCAATACATTTCGGGGCTTCCTGCTGCTCACAGATTACGCCATACTCTTTGCAACTAGTACCGATGGATAACGCAAAGTGCCTTACAGCCTATAAGAAAAACGATAGTGTGGAGAATATCGATATTCAGGGCCATAAGACTTTGAAATATTGACGTGGAATGCAGGAATTCTATTCATTCAAGGTCTCGTAAATATCAAGGTACATATTAAATTTGGCTGAAGTACAATATTACTTTGTAAGATTATGCTGAAGAAAACTAAGTTAGGAGGACGTCCAAAAGGCACGGTAACTATTGTAAATGTTAATTTGAAGTTAAACTCATTGAAAGTCACGTTAATACAAAACTGCATGCCTTATTTTATTTAAACCCAGCTACGCTTAGGACAAGCAAGGGGATCATCAATCGAGGGCCACAAAGCTAGAAATCAGATTTACTAAAGATTTTATCTAGGTGGAGCCACGTGTCAGGCTTGGTTAAAATCCAAAAATTTTAGTCAATTTCAAACGGACCAGAAATTGAGGACTAAAACTCTTCAATGCGTAATCAAGCCCATATAAAACACATGTAGGTTCATGAGATAATAAGCATGCCAAATTACATCAGTATTCTGAGCAATTCTTGAGCTATAACAGTTATGACCAGCATATCACTCAACGGCCATAACTATGGCCAACACCTCACTCACTGGCAATATCCATAACCAACACCTCACTCAGTGGCTATAACCATGACCAACACCACACTCAACGGCCATAACTATGGCCAACACCTCACTCATTGGCAATATCCATAACCAACACCTCACTCAGTGGCTATAACCATGACCAACACCACACTCAACGGCCATAACTATGGCCAGCACCTCACTCATTGGCAATATCCATAACCAACACCTCACTCAGTGGCTATAACCATGACCAACACCACACTCAACGGCCATATTATAACCAACACATCACTCAACGGCCATATTCATAGCCAACACCTCAATCAACGACCATAAATATGACCAACACCTCACTCAACGGCCGTAACCATGACCAACACCTCACACAACGGACATATCCATAACCAACACCACACTCAACGGCCATGTCCATAACCAACACCTCAATCAACGGCCATAACCATGACCAACACCTCATACAACGGACATATCCATGACTAACACCACGCTCAACGGCCATATCCATAACCAACACCTGGTCATAACCATGACCAACACCTCACTCAACGGCCATATCCATAACCAACACCTCACTCAACGGCCATATCCATAACCAACACCTCACTCAACAGCCATAACCATAACCAACACCTCACTCAACGGTCATAACCATGACCAACACCTCAATAAACGGCCATGACCATAACAAAGACCACACTTAACGGCTACAACCATGACCAATACCACACCCAACGGCCATATCCATAACTAACACCTCACTGAACAGGCATTTCCATGACCGTCACCTTACTCAGCGGCCATAACTGTATACAAAGTGGCTCAAATAAGAAAAAAACCACAGAAGGCACATCTGTGGTCTTGAGCCAATTTACAGCCCAGATTGCATCAGAAGATATTAATGGTTCCTGAGCTATATTAGTTACAATGAACTGCTGTGGATATTTGATATGATAGTAAATAAAAATAACTAAGTCAATATAGGACCTAAGAAGACGAAACTTCTAAAGACACATATACATGTAACAGACAACTCACCGACCAAATTACATCTATTTATGTGTAAGGGTTGCAACTCACCTTCCAAATTGCATACATTTATTTGTAAGGGTTGTAATTCGTCTACCAAATGGCATCCATGTATGTGTAAAGATTGCAGAGATGTGTTGGTTGCAAGAATTGTGAACAGACAGACAGACAGACATACAGACAGAAAAAGTGATTATATTGAGCTCTCCCATCTCTATGCGCTAGTCTGACACGGGAAATTAAAAAAAAAAAAAAAAACCAAAGTAAAAAGAAGAACATAGTTTGCTTTACGAACTGATTATGTGCGTTTTACATGGTAAAGTCTAAAAAAAGTGACATCAGGACATGTAATTAACACATATACAGACCGTATATATTTAGACCATACTCGTTTATAAGGTGAATCCAAGTGAAAACAACAAAGACTCTGATTTGCCGTTGCATAATGGGTCGTTAAATCAGATTTGTGTTGTTTGTTCTACTGATCACTCCTAACAAACTTCATATACCCAGATCTATCAGCGAATTATACTACTGCTGATCTGGGTCTTTGCATTTTGTACTTAGATCCGAATGAAAACCGAGTTTATACAGCATATCAAAACGTATCCAAAATTTTTGTCAACACTGTCTGTTAAAAAAGTAATTACGTATTTAATAACTGATCTGTCCAAGCGGACTTAAGTCCATTTCAGGAACGAGGAAACCATACAAGTTACAATTCATAAAAGCTGCCAAAGCCTGTACCTGCTAAGGTGGTATTGTTTTCCCCACATGTTCGAAGTAAATGTTGATTTGTCCGTAAACTATGCGTTCACAGAACATAGCTCGATGTACGCATGTGACTACACAATCTCTACGGATAGGTCCTTCATAATTACAGTCTGCGTCATAGTAATTTCCTTTTCGTATCCTCTCTGGTGCAATAATTTACTGATTCTCATTTAGAATTACATCTGCCGTTGCTGGAGTGAGGTCGAAATATTGCACGCAATTTTGCTGACTACGTACATTATTTTTATTGGCAATCAGGAAATTTATCCGATGACAGGTTGATTTAGTATCTCCACAGAGATAGAACTACTAAGTCTGAGTACCTGCAAAAATACAAAAGAACAACCTAATTAGAGTTCTTTCATACATATGGGAATGTCTCTCCCAGTAATTTAGGCATCAAATGCAAATATCATAGCTTTATCAACGCCTTTTCAGAAGTTATGAGCGATTAAGAATTTCGTGTGGTGGCTATTTTGTTTTGTGTTTTGATAAATTTGGCCCCAAACACCAAACTGGAGCGTGTTAAACAAATTATTCAGAATTGCAACAGTACCCGAATATTAGTCAGTGATTTGGAAACCGAAACTCTTTAAAGCAAGGATACTGTTTACAGGTTTTACTAATTTAAATTTGCATAAGTTCAGGAAATGCTTCAGGACTGAGTTTCTTTGCCAATATAAGTATAGTGTTTCTGCGAAAATAACAGGCTTCCAAACCTTGGGTAACTCTGTTAATGGGCGATTTTTGGGTAGTATCACGTAGTGCCGCAAGTGTCATTTTTGTTTGCAAGCATTGCACATAGTATGTCCAACTAAAAAACAAATCTGAATTAAATTACCAAATGTACTAGGATAATGCTAGCCCAGTGCCATCTCTTGCAGAAATGCTGCATCCAGACTTTCCCTACATATTGATACGAACAATGAGCCAAAGAAAAATCGATGTTTCTGGAACAGTTTTGAAGACCAAGCACGGTCTCCGTGTATAGTGAAGCGTTGTCTGCGTGTATAGCGTTGGTCAAGGCTTAAATAAATCATGAGCAAAGCATATATTAACAGTTTGTTTCATCAATTAATGAATCGCATGCAAATCTATGTCTCTACCATATGCCACAAAAGACGAAGCAAAGAGGGAAAATATTGATTAGTCTATCTTAAAGTAATCTTTTTTTTTTCTTCAAGGTTACGATATATTCGGATCCCAATAGTCCCAACAATCAATCTTGCAAAGAATGGGAAGCATTTCCTGTAATACTTTTGTCGAACTTAAAGGTCAAGATGAGATGGTCACCTTTATTGTTGAGTACTAAACTGTTGAAATTCGCAGGTACAAAACTATGAAACTTGTGATATAGGAAAGACTCAATGCAAATAAAAAAACAGCTTTAAGAGAATCGATTCCACCAAATTCGAAGACTTTATTAAATTTAAATATCGTTCTTTGCCTAATTCACATAATAAAACCTACTTGTAAAAGAGCCGGTAATCAAAGGCTCCAAGACACTTGGAAAAGTATAGTCCTTGTACACCAAGCGAACGTACTGACAATGATTTATAGAGGCAGCGACCACACATCCATCATCTTCATGATCAATGACATCAATTTATTGGATGGCGACAAGCTATGTTAGTCAGATACTAGCATATACAAATTGTTGATTACGTATGGCATAGGAATAAGTAGTATATATATATATATATATATATATATATATATATATATATATATATATATATATATATATATATATATATATATATATATATATATATATATATATATATATATATATATATATATATATATATATATATATATATATATATATATATATATATATATATATAATAAATGTACGTACGTAACGCTGGTATGTTCACCGAAAATTTTTCATACCAAAAGATATAACTTCATACATCTGGAGATGCAAATGTCGAAATTTAGTTTTCTCTTTCCGTGAGTGGAATTGACCAGAATCCTTTTAAAAGGCCAAATTCTGGTGTACATATTTAGCGTTTCCAATTTTTTCAATGCACTCATTTATTCTTAGCATTGGAAATTAATCCGGGTTGATGTCACTGTTGATTTTTCTCTAGCCAATGCTAATACGGAAATCATTATCTGGTTTTGGCACAAACTTACATGGTGAACTCCACCTTACCGTAACTTACTTGGTTATATAAAATCAATTCTTCGACAAATTTTGAATTTCTTTTTGCAAACATTCCTCCTTGAGAGGATTCATCCTGTAAGGATACAGCTTAAGTGGTGTAGAATCTCCAGTTTCAACGTCATGATATATTTTGATTTGTTCGTGTTGGAACGTCAGGAAACAAGTGATCATATTCACGTGATAGTTCGTTTGGTATACTCTTTTCTTGTTTCTTCAGATGTGAAGGTTTTTGGTCCAGATTGTTTTAGTATTTCTGAATTCCGAAGACTGGTTAAACCAGAGTCACTACTGTCAAATTCCATGCCATCGTTTAAATACTCACTGTGTGGGGCAGGTACAATAATTTATTGAATGATTAACTGGACTATTTCTACGGCAATATTCCTTTGACAGATTTATATAACACAGTTGTTTCCATATCCGCCTCCCAGGAGTGTCAACGATATAATTTAAGTTATTTTAACTGCATCACGCAAACAACCGAACCATAAAAGGACTTTGATAACAAGAGAGCCAAAATTCATCAGGCGGAAAAACTCATTACACACTTCCTTTGCATTTCTTTGATACTTTAATTTGTTTCAAATTAGAGTTCTTGCAATTTCACAAATTTTTGCCAGCTTATTTTTTAAATCAGAGACATAGTCAAGAAGGTTATTGTAGTAGCCTTCATCTGAAAGATGTTTATCTTGTATTAACTTCAATGGTCCACAGAAAGTATTGTCCAAAAACTAGTACAAAAGGACTAAACCCAATGATTCTCAAACTGATTTTCTAACTGCAAACAACAGGAAATGAACACCCTCTTCCCAGTCTTTGTATATATCAAACCTATATGACCAAAATTTTTCCAGAGCCACTTGACTTTCTCGGTGATAGATATATGATTTAATCTGTTGGATGCCTAATTCATGCATAACTTGTTGGAAAATTACACACATATAATCTGAACTCTGATCAAACTGGACAGATTTGGAAGGACCAGCAAGTGTAAAAATGCTCAAATCTAATTTGTGCGTCCACAAGATTTCCAGAGGTAATTCCTGTGCGAAGTATTAAAACGAAATCCGTATACGTAAGCTAAGGTCTTGGTTTTATTTTTCGCAAAAAGGAATTGAATCTGGAAATCTTGTGGACGCACACATAATGGTCAATAAGTATTGGTTGCCTGACATGGTCTTAGGTAAGGGACCGATACAGTCTATCATTAGTCTGCTAATTGGTTTGTCAAATGCAGGAATAGGTTAAAGATGAGCCTTAAGTGTCTTCTGATTGGCTGTTTCTACCATTTGACCAATGTAACATGATCTACAGTATTTTCGGCCCCCCAAAAAATGATTCAAGATATAGTAATACGACGTGTTGACGTCTAAATAAGCACCCAAGGGAATATCATGGGATAAACTACAAAATTCCTCTCGATATCACTTCGGAACGATGGAAGAACTTGACAACTCATTGACAATTCATCGCCAGCGGATCCCTGGGACATGTGTGGTTTTAGGTTTGCTAATAACAATCTGAAACAGACAGGAGATCTCAGTTTCTTGTTCCTCTTCGACAATGAGTGATCTTCTTTCATCACCCTGGTCAGGATAGACAGAATAAGTCGTAAAAAGAGGTTCACTGATGAATATATATTGACTGATCAATACTAGGAGAAAAAGTGACCTCATCAAAAGAACGACCAATAAAAATGTGTGAGCCAAAGGAATAATTTCCAGACCAACATAATTCTTAAGAGCTCTTTACGCCAAATTATATTAAGTTCACAAGCAGGATACAAACTCAGGGATTTCACTCGCAGTAGGATCATCCTTTGATCCAAACAAGGCTTGTCGGTTATAAGTGAATTAACCACGACCTTATATCCAGCTAGAATGCTAGATCATTGCCTGGTAATAAATGAATGCCCACGATGGGTAAATAATCACGACTTCGACAGTCACGTGTCTTGAGGCTAAGACTGATGCCAAATGTACACACTGAAGAGGAACAGTAACAAATCCGTACTCTACTCCCTGAATAAGAAACCTTTTACTAGAAGAAGACTTCTCTGACAAAGGCAAAGTACTTGATAACAAAAGAATCTGAGAAGTTCACATGTCCCCATATATTTTAATAGAGATAGGCTTAGCAGCATCACAATTAAGTGATATAGAACCTTTCGACATAAATGGTTCATACTTCTCCAAACTAAAATTATAATTAGACTAGGATTTATTTGACCCAAGCAAATGAATAATCATAAATAAAAGACCATGGCCTTGACCTCTTTGAAATAAGAGCATTTAGAATGGTTCTGTCTTAATTCTGTTGCTTTCATCTCAACCTGCAGCAATCAGAAACGACGTGCCCTTTCTTTTCACAATAAGCGCACGGAAGAAGAGATAACGATTTCTGATCAGTGTTATCAGATGTTTGGCTTCTAAAAAGTGGTTCCATATTGGAATTTGGAAGTACTTCTATGATACTTATATGATTGTTTAACCCCAAATCTGCTGAAAGGAAGATTTCTTGACAACTGTACCTTGTGAGTCGAGGAATAATCATCATTTGTGCCAGAAGCATTTTCCAGAGTTTCCACCTTTGTTCATCAAGATAGGTATTGTCATTAGTATGGATGTAGTTCATGAACTCTTCAGTTTATATGATCTGTCTGAGGTTATCGTAATCTTGATCAACCTTTTCGGCTGAACCCCACCACTCAAACAGTTGTTATTCTTTCCCTTACAAATTCGACATGGGATTGTCCGGTTTCTTTTTCTGTAATTCATAAACCTTTTTCGATATTTCTCGGGGACCAACAACACATAACTCTTCAAGATACATTTCTTAGCCACGTAATGAATCATAATCAGCACTTTCTTGTGCTGACATTGCAATATAGACATCACGAGGTTTGTCAGTACGTACACTTGGTCATAACAAACTCCAGTGGTCACTCTAACCATTTTAACTTTTCAACAATGTTCTCAAAGCGAGAAAAGCATTTATCTACTTTTTGGAAAAAAGGGGTATTAACTTAATATTTTTGGTAACAGCAAAACTTCAACTGGTTTGTAAAGGATCAGATCGCTCTGCCTTTGCTAGTTCTGGTTATTTGAATTTATATTGCCTCTCTCTCTCTCTCTCTCTCTCTCTCTCTCTCTCTCTGCATTTGCATTAGTCTCTCCTGTTTCTCTTTCTGAATTTGCATCTCCAGAATTTCTTTCTGAAGTTGAAGTTTCGTCAATTCCAATTCCATCTGGATTTTTAACTCTAATTCCTTTAACCAGAGACTGACATACCAAATAAACCAAAAGCATTTTCATTCAAAACGTAATGTCCCACCAAATACTGAATCAAAATGTTCTTTGTCTCTTGTTTTGTTAAAGATGCTTCACTTCAGAAAGATCACGATGACTGGTAAGCTCGAGAATCCCATCCTTTTTCATAGACTCTAACCCTTCCTGGGTAGGACTTAAAACAAAGTTCCCCCACATTATATGACATTATGAGTGCTTTCTGGTTTCACTAAAGATTTCTCAAATCTGTGTAAGTCAGGTATGCAAATAAAAACTCGTCCGTCAATCATGGCTAAAAGTTAAACGCTCTCTATAAACTAAAACGACATAACATTATATTCTTTTTGGTGATAAACATGAAATCAGTCTGGAAATATTAAAGACAACATGCCAACAGATTTTGAATAGATACGGTTCTTTTTGTTTGCCAGAAATTGAATGCGTACTTAAACACTGCGTCCATAATCTAAGCTCGGCCATGTCTAAACCTAATACATTTTAATAAAGATATATCACATCTCAGCATTAATCATCCTAAATGCTATTCATCTTTGCGTTTTGTCGAGAGAATTGTATTTTTGGATTGAAATATTTCAAACCTGTTTGATTCTATTTTGTCTATTTGCCGTCCGCTCATATTGAAGTGAAACAGGTGGCAAATTCTTACCCACCATGCTATAACACCATATAGCTTATATTATAACCGCTTCTGTGGCCTAATGGTTAGAGCGTCTGCCTCGGATACGGGAGGTCGTGGGTTCGATCCTCGGCCGAGTCATTCCAAAGACTTATAAAAATGATACTAACAGCTGCCTCGCTTGGCGCTCAGCATTAAGAGGTTAATGATAGGACTGGTCGGTCTGGTGTCAGGATAATGTGACTGGGTGGGACATCATGCTACATGTCTGCGGCATGATGTCCCAGTGCTAGACATCTCGATAAACTACCACACTGCAGACATCTTAGTGATATGACTGGAACATTGTTAAATATCCAAATCACACACGCACAGCTTATATTATAAGATTTTCTTCCATACTGGATCTTCAAAGCTGAACAAAAACAAAAACACATGTTAAAACAATTTTAACCAGAATCATAAAAAATCATTGTCTCTCTAACTCACACGGTATGTATGTATGTATGTATGTATGTATGTATGTATGTATGTACTTACGTAGTTACGTACGCATGTATGTATGCATGCATGTACGTACGTGTGTATGTATGTAAGAATGAAGTTTGGTCCCTGTTATTACGATACGTCTACGGTGAATGAAGGATTGACCAGAATATTGTGTTATTTTCCATTGTATCACGCAGTACTCTTCTTCCCCCAAAGAATATAGAAACTGCAGCGAGAGAGAGAGAGAGAGAGAGAGAGAGAGAGAGAGAGAGCGACAGAGAATGGAAACTCTTCATATTAAGGAAAATTCTTTTCTTCCAAACAAAACGATGTATCACAAAATATTTTAAAGGTTTCTTTATTATTTGCTGATTGGTTTCTTTAATATTACGTCCTTCGAAAAACAGATTTGAATAAGTTTTAAGTTTCTCAAATAAGATTAAGTGCATAATGTTCTTCTAGTTTCTTTTTAATTATTGTTACAAAGACAGAGGTGAAGGAGAAATGTGAAAAATTGACCTAGTTAATTTTGACTCAACTATCTTTTCTTGTCATGATGTATAAAATGATGTATTTATGAACATTACGGCAAAGAGAAATTGGGTTATAGGGAAATAGGACGTCTGGCTTTCATTATACCGGATATATCAAATTATTGGAATAGATAATGCCGTATTACGATATAGGTAACATTCTGTTACAATATTGATAAACCTGTTCTTGTATAATTACGATGAACAATATTTCGAGAATGCAGACATAATATCCACGGAGAAAATATTAAAAGCACAGAAAACCAAGAATAGTTAAACGAACTTGATTTTTTGGTACAAATTGCGGTAATTATGATTGGACTGAATGCTTGTCTTTGCCATGAGTAGTTTCAATGAGCTCCCAGGCAGGGTTACTATGGTTACTGGGACGCTAATCCATAGCGAGTCACAGACAACTTACATTCTTTTTAGAGAATTACATAAATTTTAAATAGGTCTTATTATGAATAATTTTATCGTCTTACATTCAGACTTCGCAAATTTGGATATAAAGAAAGATGGGTTTTTAAAAGTACAATATATATATGACCTGACAAGAACTTTATAATTAGAGATAAATATTAATCAATAGTCATATTATTTCATAATTGTATGTGTAGATCACAAGTAATGGCAACGTGTCATTACTATTTGAAAAAGTATGACTGAGTGATAACACACACACACACACACACACACACACACACACACACGCACACACACACTGCGGTATAACGACGATTTGCTTTAATTTGTAAGTAGCTACATGCAAGAAATGCAAATAATATATTTCCTCTGCCTAAGAGTTGCCGACATAGTCGCTAATGTAGTGAACCTATTTCAAGGATACCTTACACCTTGTATAGGACTCTCCCGTGTATGACTGCATTTTCACCTATTTTCAATTGTCGTTTGTGTTAGAACCTTCAACCCCATAACCCAACTCCTCCCCCTCTAATTTTGTTGACTCGTCTAGTTGGCGGCTTCAGAGTAATTTGCCGATCAGATTGAACGAGATATAACAAGCTTTTATGACAAACTTATATCATGTTCTATGGTACACTTTTGTCCCTTCTAAAGGTACATAATATTGAAGAAGTAGATGCCCATCAATTGGAATTGTTCCAGGCATCTTGCGTTAGAGTTAATGTGTTTACATGAAAGACAATATTTCGAACAAGGACTATCCGCTTTCTGCTGATAATAACTTACGACCTATGACGCACGTGAATGTGTAAACAACTATATAATTGCTCTTCTAAACGAAGGTCAAAATTTCTTATGTACTTACAAGAAGTGGTGGTGCATATAATTATCATATTTAATCGGTGACTAGATAATAGTTTACATTATGTTTAATCGGTATATATATATATATATATATATATATATATATATATATATATATATATATATATATATATATATATATATATATATATGTCTGTGTGTAAAGGTAACTGAAGTTGAACGTTGTAATCATTTATTACCATTATTAAGCTTTCATCACTCTATTTGATATTGATATTCGTTAGGAATATATTATTTTCTATATCTATAACACTGCTCGATACATGATCGATGCATCAATAATTTAATTTAGTATATATCGCTATTGGCTGTAAAAGCCATACAGTTACCAGAAAATTAGGATTGACTGACTTTTGTTATATTTTAAGGGTGACGGTGTATCTGAGATTAGGGCCTGGCTACAAACTGTGTGATTCAGCCTGCTGGTTTTAGGACACACACACATCTCATTGTACGATTCGTTATTCTGTTTAGTTTTATATGGCAAATGATTGTTGCTTAGTTCGTTTGAAATCAAGAGTAACTTTGCTATGTTATGTTCCTAGCATTGTGTAATGCATGCGTACTTGAAACAATGTCACAAATGAGACGTACAGCAGTTGGATATGCAATGTTACGTCATTATTTCACGCATTTCTTGATAAATTTTCCACTCTCAAGCTACAATGTTACCCAAGAAATTAGACATGCAAGAGGAGCCATTAAAATAGTTTTGCGTTAATCTATGCGTAGCTCGAGGATGGAAATAACCCTTGCTGACTGTATATGACTGAACTCATATTTTGTCCATTTTTGACATAGATTTCTTTTAATTTTTTTCTTGAAACCTGTTATGATTCTCGCATTTCTTCCACAATGTCAGCAATTATTAGCTCCAAATAAAACGGTTTAAATTCATGCTTGAATACAATTTTCAGCAGAATGAATGTTGTTGAATGGCATGTTTGGAACTTGTATCTATTTGTGAACCCGTATGTATACGCCCGCCAATTCGTGAGGTATATTACTCAAGTTAATATTGTCACTTACCTAGTATATTGAAATGTTATACAGTACATCTACGAGGACCTGTCAACTTTAGAGGGATCGACAGCAGTGTGTACCAGTATGAGATGGATTTCATAATTCTGATTGGGTCATATCAAGGTCAATTAGATTCTCACATAAGTATTTCAAAGACACAGTTCCAACCAATTTTTGCATAACATGCCACATATAGATCATTTCGATTTTACGTCCTCAAGGTAATAAATGTTCAATTTCTACTCCTTTACCGATTTTTAAAATCGAAGAGCCTCGTTGATATAAAAAAGTACACAAGACCTTGTAATTGAGTTAATTATTTCATAATTTCTAACTAATTTGCCGTCAGGAGTCCCAAACATTGTCGTGTTGTTTGCATTTCAAACCAAACCAGAATTTTTTTTAAATACTATATTTGTAATATTATTTTTAATTTTTCCATATCTGCGTGGGCAAATCTACTATTTCAGAAAAGTAGTTCGTCGTCGATAAACTCCGAATAATGTGGTAATATTCTGTAACCTTGGGAGTTCCATACGTTTGAACCAATGTACGTAAGAGTTAAAGCTCTTGCCGTTTTTAATTTGTTCAGTTCACATTTTTTGAGAACTATTAAAATTTGAAATTAGAAATATCGGATGCAAGTGTCATAGGTTTAACCTTCTATGAATATAGGACCCTCGTCCTTTCCCTGAAAATGGAATTTTCCATTTTCCGAAAAGACGAGCGAGTGGTTAATTGAAACTCCCGCTTTATTTGAAACGCGAACAAGATGAAGTGTTATAGGTTATAGATTAATAAGTGATTTGTTATCTACTTCATGCTTTTCGTTTTCAAAATCGCACAGGGGGGTGAGGCATAAACTCGATTGTGGGGTCAGGCGAATACTATACTTACAAATAACAACAATTGGTATTGTTGGCCAAATAAACTAGTGCATTTTATAACAGTAGAACCGTAATGTGTTCCAATATAAACGTAAGGCATCATGGAATTATACATGTTACTATACCTATAGTTTCGTCAATCATTAGGATTTCGCACGTGACTAATGAGAAAAATGTACTTAAAATCTGGCCTCTTTCAATGCGACGTACAAGAAAAAAATAATCCGATTCTACGTTTATAAACATTTTTTTCAATTCATCCCAGTCATGTCAAGCAGAGTGACAGAATGCCGAAATAAAAAGTTTGCCAGCAATGCACAATATTGATCTAAGTTCAAGCAGAAAGTCCGTGACAGAATGCCAAGATGAAAGGAGCGCCAACAGTTTACAATACTCACTCCGACTGCCAAGAATTTGTCCTATTCATTGAAGTTCAAGAAGAAGCTGACAGCTTGCCATCGTGAAAGAAGTGCCAACAATTTCACGGCTACCATACCATTGCTCACTATCAATGATTTGTATTCAAAATGCTGATAATAATCTTTACTTTGCTGTGTAAATCTAACACATTCTGTCACATGTTTTTCCGAGTAGTACATTCGTAATTACTCAAACACCTTTACGTTGTTATTCAAAAGTCAAATATATGGAATTTATGGCCAAAAACCGACACCTATATAGTTTGTCTGCACGTCATATGCACTTTGGATAATAAAAGTGACTTGATAAAGTATTTTTTTTTCTTTTTCATATTGGATACAGGTATGTATGAATGATACACATCCTTTTTGGAAGCTCAAATCCATATGGAATCTATTAGTGATGGCTGCAGCTAGGCTGATTTTGTCTTGCATCTAACCTAAATCGAACCCACATTTGTAAAAAAAAAAAAAAAAGTAGTCCCGAGGTCATGTTAAGCCCGCTTTTGCAACACTGTGGAAATAATGTAATACGACAGAGAACGTGACTTTAATAGGGATTCTATATAAAATCCATATGAATGTGACAGTTTGGTAGGTATATAATAAAACGTCAATAATATGTTATGTTAAGATGATTTAGCTTCAACAAGGCAATTCCCTGTCAGTCACTCGGAAAATGTGTGATCAGTTTTGTTCAAGTATCCATTATGACCTTTCATGCATCGCGACAAAACAGTGCGAAACAAAACAGGACCATAGAGAGCGATTACGGACCCTGGGGTAAGAAACACCCGGGCGTCTCCTAGTTCTTGTTCAAATAAAAATACTCTTTTATAAAATTAAAAAGTGTTGTTCCCCGGGCCTCCTTACGGCTCTGAAACAAACTAAATAATAAATGCATTAACATTATTTACAATAGGATTTCTGTAAAAAATTGAATGCACCGTGTAATCCACAAGAAGATGTTTATCTTGTTTCATGGATCCACAATTTCGCTTCGTTTCGCACATTATCAATCGATACACAATCGTCAAACAAGCAGACGAAACGGAGAATATTTGTTACATGAATCATCAGCGATATGTCGGCAACAGATGCATGCATTCAGAGTTTCAACGAACGTTATCTACACGGTTTGTGATCAGCATTTCCTACGACTTTCGATTGGATCTATAACTCCCTACCGTATAATGTGCCCTGACGAAAATGTTTCCTGCACAACAAGATCTGTGTTTCGTGCCTTCATTTGCGTATGAAAGACATGTCCCGGGAAGAAATGCCTGATTTTGCTCATCGTTATCAAGCAATTAATTAAGAGCTTTTCCTTCGACTTCCGTCCGGATATCTCTAACTTCTCACCGTGTATTGTCCCTTGACATATATTTCATTCACACTATCTATTTCAATTTGTTTTTAGTTTTGCAAAACACATAGTTCAGCATTCGAATGCGTGTGAAGAAAAGTGCTGCTGTCAGAGATTACTTCATATTCAGCGTTTACAATAAGGTTTCGTTTGTTTTGGTTTGGCGGAGGGGGCTTGGTTTTTACAGCACATCAACACTTAGAGGCAAGTGCCTTGTCTAGGTAAACACTATGACAGCCAACCCGGGATCATCTGATGATAGTTTTCGAATCCGTATAACTCTGGTCTCAAGTCTGAGACGCATAACACTGAACCACTGCTGCTTCTTTCACGTGGAGGTCCATATAAGATCTGGTAATTTGTCTGCCATCTATGACACATACATTGCATTGTACCAACGACAACTGAAACAAAGATTTTAATCGCGTATTGCAGTAAAAGACTGAAAATTATTTATATCCATGTTAACTTAACATTTCTTGGAAGGGGTGGGGGTGGGAGTTGTATAGTTTGCCAAGTATAAGCGAGACATACGTATGACTTTTCCCTAGGCGTTTTCGTTGTTGGCGTGAGCGTTAACGTTAAGATTTTGCATTTTGATCATTTTCAGACACTCTTGCATGTACAGTAATAGAACTTGATGGATGTATTCAGGCAAAATATGGTCACAGTGACACAATTCCCACGCTCCAGTCATTTTGCTGAGAATTTGGGATATGCTTCAGCTGAGCATGGAAGACATATTGTGGGGAATTCTTTTATTTGAATAATTTCATTTTCTCATGAAATACGCAGATTACTCATTTCTCGTTTTGCATCACAAAATGGAAATAAAGTCACGTGTTATACGTTGCCGGTCGATATTGTCTTAATGAGAGGAAAACCTATAACAATTATATCGACTTAATGCAAGTCAGATCAAATCGTTTTTATTGCCTCTCCCAATCTCTTCGAATAATGGCTTTTCTCAATAATAATAACAATAACTCAAAGAAGCGCGAAACATTTATTACCAAAGTCATACACAAGCGCGAACGCCATGTAACCTAGTTCACAAAGCAACGGTTTTCAACGACACCTCTTGTTTTATACGTATTTAATTTGGGAGAAGAAAAACTAGTGACCTTTCAGTTGGTATAAAAACAGTCACTGAAACATCCGTCGCTATCAATATGCTGGTAGGGTATATATTTTCATGCAGAAATCTTTTTGGAAAGAATTGGGACAATGTATAATGGCTGATGCAACGTATTGTGAAAAAGTCGACACATTTATTCCCGTTGTTCACAAAATTTACTTGTATCAGGTTAGATATATAAATGGTAAAGAAAAATGAATGGTCTTCCAAAGTACCAGTCATTTACCAGTGAAATGTCGTGTGTCAATGAAACGAGAAAGCCAGCCATGGAACTTTCATATTTTGACTATTCCAGATGTCATTGTGTCTGAAAGCACAAGTTAATGGCAATGATGAACACACTAACAGTGCCATCCAGTCACTATCTCTATAACAATTATCAACACACCAACAGTGCCATCAAGTCACTCTCTCGACCCTAATAATCAACACACCAACAGTGCCATCAAGTCACTCTCTCGACCCTAATGATCAACACACCAGCAGTGTCATCAAGTCACTCTCTCGACCCTAATGATCAACACACTAAAGGTACCATCAAGTCACTATATAGACCCCAATGATCAACACACTAACAGTGCCATCAAGTCCCTGTCTCGACCCCAGTGATCAACACACCAGCAGTGCCATCAAGTCACTCTCTCAACCATAATGATCAACACACTAATAGTGCCGTCAAGTCGTTGTCTCGACCCCAATGATCAACACACTAATAGCGCCGTCAAGTCACTAACCCCAGTTAGTACTACTGGGGGATCAAAGTTCTCCTAACCATCGACTACGATATAATAAGGTTACAATATCTGAACTTTAAAAACATGGACACTCCGGAGAGTGGGTGTATCTGTATCAGTATCTCTATGGAGATTTAAGGTCAGAAAAGGAGGACATGTCAGAGAAAAAGAGAATGTAATGTAACCCTACGATATAATCACAGTTAAACGGTTACCATTAGTCATATTG
The DNA here is from genome assembly GCA_028554795.2 of Sinohyriopsis cumingii. NCBI lineage: Eukaryota > Metazoa > Mollusca > Bivalvia > Unionida > Unionidae > Sinohyriopsis > Sinohyriopsis cumingii. The sequence goes on along the minus strand of CM068826.1, from coordinate 131,855,434 downwards.
TGAAGACATTTTTTAGTCTAACTTTGCTTCTTTAATAGGTACTTGCAGCGATGGCAGGTTAGCAGATAACAAATGTCTGTGGAGAGGTAAATGTGATGGGGATCGATTAATATTGTGACATGTTTGCTGTAAATCTTCGCGAGTGCAGTGCATTAATTCGCTGAAGTATGTATACAATGGCCCAAAGGGAACCTGGAAATTGTAGAAAACAGACGGTATATGTTTTTTTATCGTTTAGAAAACTGAAAGACAAGCCGTTACTATAGCTTCTGTAACACGTGCGTTGACAGGGGACATTAATTGATCATTGAGTGTCTAATGTCCCTTCGACATATAAAAGGTCATATGGTGCCGATGTATTTAAGTAATGTGTCTTGCCCAGAGACATGTCACGGCGATTGAAGTGTAAATCAATCCTAGGTAAAAGCTTAATCAAAGGCAAGTTCATTATGTTTTCTGTCTCATATAATCCTGTGGATAAGAGGGGACTTTTTAAAACCTGTTTGCAATTGAAACATTATGCAAATTATCAGCAGTACACAATTCGGATGATATGCATTAGCGTTACCATAGCCGTTTCAACCACTCTTCTTTAAGAGCTAAACTATGCCTAAATTTCATTTAAATTTTAATTGTAACTTTTCAGTGCAAACCGAACATTTTATGTTAAGGTAAGGAAAGTGTGGATGAGTGTTTTGCTGCTTGAAAGCAATATCAGTATTCACAACATGCCATTTTGAATTTTATCATGATTTTGGTTCAAAATTTGAAGAAAAAAGAATGTTTTATTATACCTCAATGTACAATAGAAAACTCCACCCTTGGTATCAAAATTGTGCGTCATATGCTCGGCCAAGACTCGTGACTGACGCAAATGTCTGATCCTGGGCTGGAAAATGTCCTATCCTATATCAATGCATATGACGGATTCTATTTAGTCCGTATAAACTTGTTTTTTTTTTCGTTATTTAAAAAATGTAAGACAGACAAAGTTATTGAAACTTTAAATCTGAATGCATGTACATCTATTTGTTCCTTTACTTTCTTAATATAATAAAACCAATTAACTTAACGATCAAGATTTTCCAATAGTACAACACTGTAACGTCGGCCTCTTAGTAAGAGGAGTGCTTGATTGGATTTGACTGGCGTTATCTAGAGGATGACCTCCCTCGATGTTATAGCCCGGTGGGAGTGAAAAAGAACAAAATTTCAACAGAGAACTGAGCAAGAATATTAGGAAGAAATAAAGCAATATGAGCCCCCTTAGACAAGAAAAAATTACAAATTTAATCAACAAATTAAATGCGGCAATTCCAACTCCTTCCAAATTATATAAACAAAATTTAAAAGTGTCCAATTTGGATTTATTTCATCATAATAACGAGCGGTGAAAAAGTGCAATGTCCAGGACTGATTTGCATCACTTTCCTCCATTGATCGTGTATCAACGTCTTACTGTTCCCTCGAGCCTTCATATTCTCTACGCTTCACCCCTTCCTGGACTTCCTAGTCCTTTATTCTAAACTCGTCACTCCTTTTCTTTGGACTTCCGTCTTCGGACTGTCCCGCCTCTTTTCCAGAAAGCTGTTCCTTAATGCTGTTCTCTTTCAGAACGTGTGCGTCCTAGCACTAAACCCTGTCTTTTCTCACAAGACAGCTACCTGGCCCCTTTCTTGTTTAACGAGGAAAGCCCTATTCTCTTTAGGCTTCCCCCGAAGCCAAAACTGCTTCTCTCTTCAGGAAATTTCGGACTAAAGAATTCCGACTAAGGTCGTCACTTCAAATTCTCATTGCTTCTAAACACTTTATAACAATTTTTAAAGATTGAAAGCGCAAAGTTGCATTTGAACAAAACGAAAATAGAAAGTAACTAATCACTGACAGGCGAATTTTAAATGTTGTAGGTGACAGCTCTAAAAAGATACTCTAGGATCTTCAAAGGTATATAAAGCGAGTGTTTTATCATCAGACGTGTCATAAAACGCAATCATATATTAGGTAACAAATAATTACCCACAAAGACCACTTCAACAAAGCAGGGGACAATAATAAATATATGATTAGAGAACACCTCGTACATTCAAAGTAAAGTGAATAAATACGATTGACAGATACCAGCCTTGCACGGTATAGGCAGCGTTATTTGTTATAGGAGTCAACACGGGGAGACATAAGGACATTTATTATTACGGAATTGTCGCTGTGTGGGCAAAGGAAACTTAACAGTACGGATTTATAGAATATATGGAACATTGCTAGTGGCACTATGGAAAATGAACATGACGGCTAGGAATAAAGAACTGGCTAGCCTGGGTTCTTATGCAGGATGGATTGAGCAGACGAATGTCGTAGGAAGGGACACACACACACACGAACGCGCGCGCGCGCGCGCACGCACGCACGCACATACATACATACATACATACATACATACATACATACATAGAAACAATACGTCAGAAAAACATGGAGCGAATGGCGGGAACAACACAAATACATGGATACCGACTTACGGTTACCTAATACCAGACAATGACTTAGTGATAAATTAAAGATGAAGTCGGTGTAAGTAATTTCAGGCTAACATGCATGTACTTCTATGTTTATTCTTACGACCCAAAACCTATATAAATATATTACCCAGCACCCATATAACTGTACTAACCAATACCATTATAAATATACCACCCAATGGTCATATAAATATGCTACCCAATATCCATGTAAATGTACTATCTAATACTACTGTAAATGTACTACCCAATACCCATATAAATGTACTCCTCCAATACCCATATAGATGTACTCCCCGAATACCCATATAAATATACTATCAAATACCCATATAAGTATACTACCCAATACTCACATAAATATGCTACCCAATACCCACGTAAATGTACTACACAATAATCGTGTACATATACTACCCAATAACCATATAAATATGCTACCCAATACCCACATAAATGTACTACACAATAATCGTGTACATATACTACCCAATAACCATATAAATGTGCTACCAAATACCCATATAAATATGCTACGCAATACCCATACAATTGTACAACCCAATACCCATGTAAATGTACTACCAAATACCCATATAAATGTACTACCCAATACTCATGTGAATGTACAGCCCAATGCCCATATAAATGTACTACCCAATACCCATATAAATGTACTGCCCAATAATCATAGAAATATGCTACCCAATACCTATATAAATGTACTGCCCAATAATCATAGAAATATGCTACCGAAAACCCATGTAAATATATTACCCAGTACTCATAAATATGCTACGCAATACCCATACAATTGTACAACCCAATACCCATGTAAATGTACTACCCAATACCCATATAAATGTACTACCCAATACTCATGTGAATGTACAGCCCAATGCCAGTATAAATGTACTACCCAATACCCATATAAATGTACTGCCCAATACTCGTATAAATGTACTGCCCAATACCCGTATAAATGTACTACCCAATACCCGTATAAATGTACTGCCCAATACCCGTATAAATGTACTACCCAATACCCATATAAATGTACTACCCAATACACATATAAATGTACTACCCAATACCCGTATAAATGTACTACCCAATACCCATATAAATGTACTACCCAATACCCGTATAAATGTACTACCCAATACCCATATAAATGTACTACCCAATACCCATATAAATGTACTACCCAATACCCGTATAAATGTACTACCCAATACCCATATAAATGTACTACCCAATACCCATATAAATGTACTACCCAATACCCATATAAATGTACTACCCAATACTCGTATAAATGTACTACCCAATACCCATATAAATGTACTACCCAATACCCGTATAAATGTACTACCCAATACCCATATAAATGTACTACCCAATACCCGTATAAATGTACTACCCAATACCCATATAAATGTACTACCCAATACCCATATAAATGTACTACCCAATACCCGTATAAATGTACTACCCAATACCCGTATAAATGTACTACCCAATACCCATATAAATGTACTACCCAATACCCATATAAATGTACTACCCAATACCCGTATAAATGTACTACCCAATACCCGTATAAATGTACTACCCAATACCCATATAAATGTACTACCCAATACCCGTATAAATGTACTACCCAACCAATACTCATATGAATGTTAGAGCACTTATTCTCAGTTCCAACAACGGGAAAGCAAGTGCAGTTTGTTTTAGTAAAATCGGGCTTATTGTGTAGGAGGTTCATGACATCTTATAAACCAAGTGATGACGTTTTATTTCACCTGCTTTCTTTTACCTTGCAAATACAATAAAATACATTTATTACAAACATTCATGCTATAATCAGCATATAACTAATTTCTTCATGTACATATTGATTCATCTCACAGTACATTCAGTATGAACGACTTGCTGCATGTAATTTCCATTCCATCGTCTTCCTTAAGTGAAGCTTCTCCACAAGTTTCCACCTTATAGTGATCAATATCACGAAAACAATATCACAAATAGCAATGTAAGGTCAGCATACCTTTCATCCCTAACAGCTTGTAGCTGAATTTACAAATAACCTAAAATGAGAAAAATGCACACTGCACAAAACTCATGTAAGTTTACTACCCAATATAAATATAAAAAGCTATCGTGGAGTGACAAGTTGTATTGTAGTTTTGCATAGATCCTAATACATATTCACACAAACAAAAGAAGCGTTGGTCTATTTCATACGTACAACAAACATACAAAAGTAAAATGGAGGGTTGGTCTATTTTATACGTACAACATACATACAAATGTAAAATGGAGGTTTCTATTATAATTGTATACACACACATACAGATGCACTCCTTCAAAAATACTAGAGAGATCCATTGAGAGAGACAGAGAGGGAATCAGTAACAAAGACACTATCCACCAAAGACTATATAATTTGCTGTACATGAACATTGTTACGAAATCACTCACTTAACAAATAAATAAGAGTGAAAATTATAGCGTTCCCTCCTCTTTACGTACAATAGCTAAGTTCTAAAATGTGTAAATGACTGGACCAAACAATGCAAAGTGCTCAATACTATATCAACATTTCACTTTTAAGTGAAAAAACTGACATGGTTAACAACACTGGTGAGTGAGAAGTAGGTTCTATTGTTCCACGATTGCTTCATCTTGGTACCGACGTAAACTGCTGTTACGTATATTTAATCTGCATTGTTTGTTACATAGGTTTCTTTTGTTCCTTTTTTGTTTTTGTTTTTTATTTCGTTATATGTTCTTGTTTTTTTACACTATAGCTGGAGGAGGACGACGATGACTTTGACTCTGATATACTTCGTTCTTCTTGGAGGTCTCTCAAGGGTTCCAAACAATCGATCGAAAACTTCCACGTCTTCTAGTGTGGTCTCCTGTTATGATACTATTGCTTGTAGGCGTTCACAAAATGTGGCAACATGTCGGAATATTTAAGTGTGTGGTTGATGCGTAAAATATTTCCACATACGGACTTTCAGTATTATTTGAAATGTCTGACCACAATCGCTTTGGTTTCAGGATTTTCAATCAGGAATAATGAGTATGTCTTCATCGCAGAGGGTGTTGACCACATTGTTTCAGAACTATTTTTAGAGCATGCTCTGACTCAGAACCTATAATGGATGTCAGGGGTACAACTCAAACAGAGTTTGAAAACAAATCAAAGACACAAAATGAGTAGTTGGAACATCGATTGTACGAAGCCAAATTGAAAACATCACCCAAATCTGATTGCATTGATAGGCGATACCAGCTAAGACCATCTGAGTTCTTAGAAATTTATGTGGAATGTTCTCTGTAACATGCATGTCGATTAGTTTTGAAAGCATTACCGTATATCGTGGCGGCGTACATTTTTGAGGTTTGCTTTTACAGCATTATTTTTTAGTTCCTCCGTAGCCAATGCTATGTGCATGGTGGTGCTAGATGCTAGTCAAAATTATGTCCAATCTGCTCATAAAGTCAACCAACTTCCAATGATCCTGTTATTTTGATGCTTTGCGTGTATGATGAGCAATGAGAGGCAACAATAATGTTAAAATAGTCGGTGATGATTCTTTTTTTCGTTTCATTTTTTACATCCTTCCTTTTGGATTTGTAGACTGAATCGATAGCATCTTTGTGATCCAAGTTTTAATCATTGTCGAATTTGTGTAGTTTTCAACGTTTCTGACAGACCAGATGACATTGGTGTTTAGTATGTGGTCTTTTAAAGTCTAGCCTACTTTCTCCAAAGTTTCTTTTTCCTAATGTTCCCTGCCCGGAGCAACTGCCTCTTTAGGCAAATTGTGTTCGCTTAGTCCTAATTATATATGTTGCCACTCCACATATTCAAATGTCTGCCGATATCTAAGAACAGTGTTGATCAAATTTACCACATTGAATATGGACTCTGTTTTCATTGATGCACTAAATGACGTTGTTTGTCATAGGACATCTAAATATGATCGTTAACAACACTTAAAAGCAGGCCTACTCTCCTTCGCATTCATTTGGACACGCTTTCTGCCACTTGCCTTCATTATACATCGTCTTTTATAGAATTATCTGTGTCAGTTGTAGTGGCATTGTGTGTGTTCCTGTCGTCGTCACCACAGTATCTGCCTGAGCTTTTCATTCAGTAAACCAATTCGGTGTGGTAGGCACCCACAGTGTGTTTAGTTGTAACTTCAACAACTTTCTGGTACAATGCATATCACCGTTGTAATAATTATCCGCACTATTGCAATTGTTTCGTTTGTTGTATGTTAGAAATCTCAGTGAGGTGTAAGGTATCTGATCCACGTACCAACAGTGGAAGAGTATGTTGTGTAACACTAATGTTCCTCAAGAATAAATTGACACTTTATTAGAAACAATGGATTTCTTCATTCCACTTAAATAGGACTAACACGGAACATCTACTTTGACAAACGGACGGAACATCAACTTGGAAAGAAACATTCGTTTAAAGAGTAATCTTTGTTTTATTTTCGGTGACTAGAATTTTCGTTTCACCAAGTATCCATGAATGTGATGTTGTCATCTTAATCGCTATTTCTGAGTCATCGTCAATGAAACACAGCATTCACATAAAGTATATATAGATTCTGTGAAAGTCTTTTGAGTGATGTGGCTTTGCGTCAGTGCTTGAGCTTTAGTTAATCCCGACAACACATCTCAATGTTTCTCGAACGAAGGTTTTTGCATTTTCCCCCGTTTTATGGTCTTTTGAGATGACGTCGATGCCATGATGTCCACTGAGGTCACATTTTGTGATGGTGATTCAGGCATAATTGTCCAGACGTCTTTCTTTTGTATAGGGACTGGTGTCGACATTTTGTCGTGACATCGTACCTTGGATGCTGAACGACAAGAAAAAGGATGAACATTGAACGGACTACGTCGAGAAGTTCCTTTTTCCATAGACTGACCAAACTGTGTAACACACACGTTCTGTCTTGTACGTTTCTTAAGTTGTGATAGTAGTTTGTATTGCTGTATTAGAGCAGCAATAACAGAAGAAGAATACGTAGATGAAGAAGCAGCTTTAGAAATGGGTATCCAGATGTTGACGGTCTTCTGCCGCTTGGGAAACACTTTTCTTAAATCGAATTTAGGTGACATCATCAACAATGTGGGAGAGACTACTGACACAAGTGATGCCATTGTTGTGGATGCCGCGTCTGGAGTGACTGTAAGTCGAGATTGGGCACGTGCACGTTCTGTCTACAATTCCTCTGTTTCTATTGGCGATGATGGCTAGCTTTTGTTCATGTAGATTCCTTTTGGTGTTTTCTTCTTCTTTGGCACCTATGTTTTCTTCGGAAATTATTTTGTGGCCGTAACAGCAACTTTATCTATTTCATCTTTTTTAGGCATTTGTCTTGATCTTTGCTGATGCATTAAGATTCCGTGGTAAAAGAGCAAAAGAACTCCTCCGAGGAATCCACCGCCACCCGGGTTTAATGTAATGTTGGTTTTGATCTAGGCATCAGTTTTGTGATATGTGTGACATAAATAATACTGGCTATGAGATAAAGCACATAGTCGTGTAACTAAAGTTCAATTTCTTATTCAATTTCATCTAACATATCGAATACGAGATGAGTTTGACTGGAATCAGACACGATCCCTTCGTCTTAGCGAGGAAAAACCTCAGCAAACGAAACAACATGGTCTCTATTATCACAAGGCTACAGCTTTCCTCAGTATGAATGGTTATCTATTTTAACAGCCAAACTTTCTATAGTTTAGAAATAAAAATGGTTATTCATTTTCTTAGCCAATCTTCCTACGGTATGGAAAAATCAATAGTTTTTCGTTCTATGCTGCTGATCTAATATCAGGGAGTTCTGTTCTTAGACTTTGTATGGGCAGTCGAAGTGAATGTAGAGATAGAGTGGGTACCATTTGGTATGTTTTTTCAAGGGTTGAATCTGTACACCTCCTTTCTTAGAATTGCACGCCACCATGTTGGCTCAGCCTCCAGGTACTTAAATCCTGATACAGCAAGCGCTTTGTGATGCAGTTTTTCCAGATATTTCTATTATGCCCCTTTGTACGCTGTTCAGTCAACTGTTGAGTTTCACTCCATGAATTTCCGAATGAACCGAGGGCTGGTTCTGGAAGGATCTGTTTCGCTTTAGCTTGTGGTATGAAGTGTGGATTATAACAGAGATGATAATGACTACCAATGTTTGGCACGGTGCCATTCTCTCTCTCTCTCTCTCTCTCTCTCTCTCTCTCTCTCTCTCTCTCTCTCTCTCTCTCTCTCTCTGGTGGTACAAAAACACTGCATCAATCCTGTTGTATGGTTGTTTTTGTACTAGATGGTGGCAGCAAAGTTCGGTGATGAAATAGTAAAGTCGCTTCTGTTTCACGTCAACGGTTATTATCTCTTAAAGGCTACCACCGTGTCCATCGAAAGTTTTACTGGTTGCAACGTTCATGTATCTTTAAATGAGACTACTTTGCTGAACAAGACGCCAGTATAGAATCGAGTGACATCAGTCAGAAGCAGACTGAATATAATATCATACAATTATAATTACAATAGTGTTATGAATAAATAAAAAAATTATCTTTTAAAATGAAAAAATAAATGTAATTAGGTGGTAGTGGGGTGCAAAAAATAATTTATTTGACTAATTTCTACCATTCGTAGATCTGTTTTTTTTTAAACATTAAAATTCTACAATGAGAATGATTCATTATCCGAACAAAATCAATGTTCTCCAATAGACCCAGATAATGTGTTTTAAAATGCATATATAATCTTCCCATAAGACCTCTGTATCGTTAAGTGTCAAAGAAGATACAAGAGCAATAGCAAATCAAACTTCTAGTGAGAGATTTGCAGGAAGTGTTTCCATGTTATTTGCCGTCTAACAAAACATATACAGAGACTTAAAACTAATCTTGAGACAAAGATGCAGATGCATGCCTGTGATTTCTGTCCAGAGAAAAAATTATATTTGATCACCCAAAGTACACAACGTCAAAAAGGGAAGTAACCGTTTATCACAAGAACCGTAAGAACTGGTCCAGGAAAAGGAGTAAAGATGAATGCTTTAAGTTTTGTGTGCCATAAGCAAGGACGTCAGTCATCAGAGTGTCCCGAACGCAAAAGAAAAATGGGGGCAATGAATAGGAGGAGAAGAAAAAGAAGTACGAGGACGAAGTGGAGAAGATTTCATCAGAAGAAGAAGAACCTACTTCCTCTAACAAATTTAAACCATGAAGCTAACAATACATCGTCAACAGCAGAGGAAAAGAAAACAGAAAAGGTGGACTTTCATGAATTGATGTGTTTAAAATTGGTTGTCATTTCTATAAAAGCAGAAGATATGTACAGGAAGGCTCGAACATCGTTGATTTGATTATTATTCTCCTCCTAATCCCTTACATAATATGACCTTTTCCTGCTGTATACTGGTGAAATATAAAATGGTCATAAACGAAAATCATGGACGTCATGAGCTGTAACTGCCTTAATCCTTGTCCAATCACCACAGGCATTGCTATCTTTATTGTTGTATTTGTTGTAAATGTTGCTGGTGGCTTGGACATTTTGGGATGTGTAAGTCTTTTTCTTTCAGGCTTGTCTTAGCAGTTTGATATATAACGCTATCAGCGCATACATAGTTTCCAGGTTTCTTATAGTGGTTGTTAAAAAACAGTTTCTTTCTCCTTCTAACTTTAAATCTTTGAAACTATTTTTTCCTTTTGTTTTTTAACAGTTGTATTCCAACCAGGTGCAGTCGATATTGCTACTGGATAGATCAAGTGGATTTTGGATTAGTGAAGATACAAATTACCAGTTCTAAAATGCTACATTTACTTACCGATGTTCATGTAGGACATAGCAATAACGCAGCCAAACCGTAATATATGCAATGCCGACACCCTAGCTAAATAAGCATAGAATTTATAGGTTACTGATTTGTATGGGAAAATATGAAGGAGTTTTTTTTTCGTATAGATATACTGCATGACTTTGGGAGTGAAGGATGTCCATCCGACAAAACGAGTTCATATTTTCCCATACAAATGCAGAAACCTTTCTATTATATACTCATTTTCTTATTCTGCTTAAGTCTTAATTATATAAACGAAAATACACTACAAGAAACAAAGTGAATTTAGGATGTACTCCAAACTATATACACAAGCGCAGATTCATCAGTACACAACAACAATATTAATACGCACATAACTCTGCCCAGCTAAATTTGAATCTATTCGCGCACTCGACATCACTTTCGACAAAATTGTCGTTTTGTCTTCTTAAAATTTAAATTTAGAGTCATATTGTGAATGAACAACTTTTCCATTTGGTCTGGATGTGAATAGATTTTGGTAGTTTTGTCGATTTTAATTAATTTCGTGATTATGAACTGGAGTTATCTATGTCGATTCTACATGAAGTAACATCTGATTTGTGCAGCGAGGGAGCAGTGTCTTGACTCATCAGCATGTGTGTTTCTGTTCTGTCATTGAATGTTTGGAATCATAATGTGGGAAGACTATGAACTCTTTCAATTGTAATTATCAAAAAGAAGCTATGGAATATAATGTTCATTTCATTTTGAGTGCAGTAAGGAGGATGTTATTGCACTTGGAATGTAGTCGAAATTACAGTACAGTTTCGAAATGTGTAATCAAGCTTTAGAACCCATGACATGGCTCAGGTACTTCGGATTTGTAGAACTAAGAAAGTACATTCTGAGGAAATTCAGGACGTAAAACTGCAAGTATATTTTTGCCAGTCGTATTACCAGCTAAAGAAGACACGTTTATGCCTTGTGAGTTGCATGCTCTTTGTAAGGACCTCAGCAATTTTATGACATGTCTGGCGTCTATCAATAGCCTAAATCGAATGCATTGTATCAAAACAATTAACGCGGAATATTGCAAAGCAGCTTGTATATGGCGGTCTACGAAACAGTTGTTTTAGTTCATTCAGAAACAAATTTAATAAACCAAAACGTAAAGCGTCTACTACATGAGTGTACATGATTTGTTTACAAAATAGTTCCTAATACACTACACTACTACTGGACACACGTGTCGTGCACGTGCGTGCAATATGAAGGTTTTTCAATATCGTAAAATATTGCACGATTCCAACAATGTAAAGTCAACGGAGACACAAATGAAAATATAATAATAAACAAATACGCACTAAAGTTTTTCTATACATGTGCTGCATACTACTATTTTAAGGAAATGCTGAATCCAAATGAAGTATTCAGAAGCCTTTTCCACACGTTGTCCACTTATCTATGTACATTTTATCTATGCAACACGTGAAAAAAAAAACATATACTAATTTGTTCTGTACATTCAATGATATTGCGAGTCTATGAAGACGTCGCCAGGTTATAGATATTTGATATTCACTAATACATAACACATAGTAATTTTTGTTAGAAGACACGCTAAGGTTTAGAGCTCATGCATTTTGCGGTTCTGTTGTAATTTTGTAGCTGCCTACAATGAAGTTGGTGGAATCCAAGGTGTTGGCTCGACTCTGCACTTGAGTGGTCAATAAAATCGATGAAACTGTAATGTTAAAAAATATATGAATACATAAGTACATGAGAACATACCGCCCAACAGCGGCTTTAAAGTTGAAGATTCATGCCATCCATATCTAACAAACATGAAGTTAAGACCAACGTAAAATTAAGACGATACATCGTATGATAACGGATATGAAATCTCCCTATTACACACAAATAGGGCGCAAGCAATAAATTATTACATATATCGCATTCCATTCCAGTCTGCCAAAAGACCCGCCGGGAAAATAAACTTCCGCGCAGACAAGCGCTGGCATAGGAATTATTCATCTTTCTAACGCTGAGAAGGGGGGGGGGTAAATATGTAAATGTATTTTAATTTCATTTTTGTAAGCTACGGAATGTCAGCTCGGGTTCTAGATCTGTGCTGAAACCGCTGTGCAAATTATGTGGTAGGATTGTCTTGCGTTCCTCGCGACTTCAGTAGACCAAGGAAAAACTTACCTCTGACCTCTGATCTGGATCATATTTTCACATTACTTTGGCACCATGTCATTTTTTTTAAAAGCAAGTACACTATTATCGACCAGTCTTTTTTATAATATTGTAGTCATTGTCAATGGACACGATTGAAAGCTATAGTGTATGAATACACAATGCTTACAAAAGATGTTCTTATACGATACTATAATCTTCTCTATGTGCCTTACGGTCTTAAACAATATTCGCAGAACTCTAAGTGAATAAACATCTACAGCCAAATTATTATAATCTATGTTTCAAAAGACGACAGCGTTGTCGAAAACAAAAAAAATTATATCCATCGATTATCATTTGTTTAATCTGTATTGTGTGTTTTACCTTTGCCCATAATAGAGGGTAGGAGTCTGGGCCTACCTGACTAACGTCATACTTTGAAAATGCGTTTACTTGTATTTAAGTTCAGGATCATTACTTTTCTCTTGGAAATTATATTGTCTAACTGATATTTTCATGATGTTCACTTGGTTTAAGTTCGAGGACTGACTTTGCTTACAATTTGGTATGATTTTCCACCAAAATGATTGAGGTTTTTCTCTCAGAAATTATTATTGCAACATAATTCAAGTGGGGATGTAAATAAGAATGGAATAAACAAAACTGATGATTCCTACTTTAATATAAATATAGTGGAGTCAGTTTTAATTGTGTTCATACATAATTTGAGAGGAAATATTAATTTGAATTATTCATTGGAATTGCAAAATGCTTAATTAATTTATGGACTAAAACACAGCTTCGAGGTTATTGAGAACTCATTAAAAGATTACATCATTGTGATACATCAAGACTATTGGTACATCAACACATTAAAGATTCTTGGAGTTCATTCGGAATAACCTTTTTGGAGTTGTGATAGAACATTTAGGATTGATTGGGATTCACAATACTGTAAGTAACTTGTAAAGTTTCAATTTGTATTATAGGGAAATAAAATTATTTCATGATTTTACTAAGCTGTTCTATATTGATTTTTCTGTTACTTAATTTAAGACCATAGAGTCGTAACACATTTTCCAAATGTTCTACTAAATAGACTATAGTCAAATATCACATTTTAAAAGTAATAAAAAATAAGCTGTACATATTCATAGAAAGTGTATATGCAAAGTTGCACATCTGGACATGCGAATTAACTGTAATGAGACAGAATTAAGAAAATTCACACAAAAAAATGGTGGATATATTCAACAATTTCCACCAATGAATTGCATGTGACTATATCACTCCTTAATATATCACAGAAGTTTTAAACATTCATGTCATCTGTTTTCTGCATAAGCCTGTGACTGTACTCTACACGGTCTACAACCTAGTGACATCCTTTCCAAAGTCAATTTCATGCAGTACTACAATGCAATATTTTACCGCTCACTACGGTCGTTAAAATAGCGTGATTTCTATATAGCGTATGTTTGTTAAGGAAATAATTATGGGCTGCATATCGAATCACTGTTGATGAGCAAATATTAGCAATATTTACGAACTCAGGTAAACCTTTCCATCCATCTCACAACCGTAAGGGAAGTATTTTGTTTCCTTCTTACGTTTTAAATAAATATGTCTGCAACTACATTTATTGGAACAACCCCCCACCCCCCGTATATAACAGTGCAAAACCAATCTTTAACTAGCATGAGCACTTTCGACTCTAAATGATATTTCTTTTTCAAAGGCAAATAATTCCATTTTTATGAATTGATTGCGTTTGCTTTGTTTTGATTGGATGTAAACGGTCACGTGATACTGATCTGGAATTTTTTACACATCGATAAATTCTGCGGACTACTTTTGTTTCCCTGTTTCCAGATCATTTGATGTGAAGTTTTATCTTTATCAACGCCTTACACCCTCATAATAACAACAACAAGATCCAACACAAAAAGATCCTTCGGACTTTATTTACTTTGTGAGTGATTAGGTAAAATTTACACATCGATAAATACCCAACCATAATCATTTAATCCTATAATACAAAACAGACAAGACAAACAAAATGAAAAAGAAAGAAAAAAAAAGTTGTTTTTGTGTGTCTTGTCTCTGTTTTGCGTGCGGGGGGGTGGGGGGTGGGGGGTGGCACCAGACAGACCCGCCAATTTTTTTTCCCAAAACAACACGTATTTTCATGTGTTTATGTATCCCCGTAAGGTGTGTTGTATTGATTGTATATTTTCCAAAAAGAATTTTAAAAATTTTTTTAGTTAAATACCAATTTTTTTTATGGGATATTTCTTCTCCCTAGTGTGTTCTAAAGAGTTGTTCATCCAATCTTGGTTTCGATATCCAATTCGGAATCCTTTCCCTTGATCATTCGAGTGATCGTTGCTAAGGATCTCCTATCTCCTGTATATGATATGTGTATATTGCGATATTTGTTTCTGTGGTATAGATTTTTATGTAACGACAGCATTATTCCCAAATTTTCTCCCAGTTGTCTTGTCATTTAATAGTATGTATTTTTAAAAAATAAAATTATTTTATTTGGAAACTATCAAAATCTGTTTCCTTCTTTCCTTTTCAATTTCTTTTGTTTAATTTAGCATCTAGTTTGAATGAGAAACGGCTGTTGTTGCAAAATAAAAGAAACCCCTAATGTTTTAGTGTGTGTGATATTGCGAGACGTTTCTCATTTTTCAAATATTTTTCCAAGGGTGGATCGGCCATGTCCATTTTGGGGATCCGCACTATCTTTATTAACCTCGTGTTCTCCTTTTGAGTGGACATAACCTCCTCCACTCGTTGAAATTATTCAAGTCATCTGCACTCACCTGATAAGGAGTTTTGTAACCATTTAAATGCACATGCTTTTTATTATTATCAAACATCAAATTTTATCACAAATCAAAAATATCCGAAAGGTCCTAAATTCCAAAGAAACAAATGTACTTAGTTGGTTAGTTAGGGGAGACTTTGGATTAGTATTCCTGTTTCAACGTGTTTCTGTTCTGTCTGTCCATATCCTGGGACTAGGTTTTTCTGAGGCTCTTTCGCAGGCCTGTTCACTTCGAGTAGCGCCTTGTGACTTAGCCCTGCGATGTTTATGCCCCATACTTCTTCTAGTTCCCAGGTTCCCTGTTCCCCTATGTTACCTGCAAAATAAAAAATCTGATAGTGTTAGCATTTTCAGATAGAAGGTGTGTTTCCCCTATAATTTTGTGATGTTAGTTGATTATAGGCACCGGAGGATCAATGATTATAATCGTATTTCTTTAAGTTTTGAAAAGTTATACTTAATTTAGTTCTTATATTTTCATAGGGTGAAAATATATGGTATGGGCTCCAGCCCGCGCACAGGCTAATACCCGCCCCTACTTAGGCTGTAACCAAAGCCACCTCACCCCCCCCCCAATGTGATGTCATGTTACTACAGGCTACTTGTTTATCTTTATCACCTGGCCACAAGCCAGCATAATGTTTATTATATAGTCTGTGACTTTTAATAATAAATTTCTATCAAAATCCCCATTAAGGAAACGTTAATTTTTCCTCCGGTACCTTTCTCTCTTGCAGATTTCCATAATTATACTTCATCTTTTGTTTTTCATATTTTGACACTAGGTTATTACATGGTACTTAGTGAAGTTAGCCCTTTTACATAACGGGGGCATTTTGGGTATTATACTAATAATGTGTTTCCTTAGAGCCACTAGACCCGTCAGCTATGCATTGTGTAGGTACTTAAATATTCGACTTTGTATTTTTGATGATTTAATTTGGAACCAGTGCCTCCATACTCTGCGATTTGTTTTCCTTATTGGCGACAAAATATACCATCTGGCGATCTTTATAGCGACAACAGTTTTGGCTGTTAAAAATTGTATATACAGTCTTTGGTTTGGAGTTCAGAAATTCAAAGGCATCATGATAGGAAAAGCCGCAAACTCGGATATAAAATTGCGCTGGAATCTATTGTTACATAATAAATCCCTGGTTCATATTGACAAACCACCCTAACACGACATTGTTATTTCATAATCCGCTTACGCTGATGTTTTGCTTTAGTACTCTGTGCTGTAATAAAACCCAAATAATCATGTTACCTGACTAGCTACAATCGACCACCTCTGAAGGCGGGTAATGAATGACTACAATCTACCTGACAATGGCAATATGTTTCCTTTTTGAAAAACGTACCACAAAAAATTAGTTTTGCTGAAACTTAAAAGAAAACTGATTACCTCTGAAGCATCGATCGTTCTGTATATATACTAAGCAAAAGGAAAAAAAATGATGTCTCCGACAATATTTTACAATTATTTGATGTTGCCGCAGCAATAACAAACGGGCATTCGTTTGGTCCTTCAAAGAACGCCTTTAGCCGCGCCTTCAATAGCACATGAACCTTCATCAAGGCAAGCCAAAGACCTTTGATCAAAGAAAGTCGGCAACAAAAACTTAAATAAAAGCATTGTTTCATTTTTCATAGTGATTGCAACATATTTATCATGCCGTGAAAATTTCCTGTTTGCAACAAAAAAGTTCAAGCTTACGATCGCTACCAATGGCGATATTAAAGTAGTCTGGTTCCCTGCTTAGTATGCTCCCTGCGTTGCCCTCCGCGGAGGGCAACGCAGGGAGCATGCTAAGCAGGGAACCAGACTAATATTAAAGTTCCAATATTTCGAAACACTAGATATATGACCTGATCTCGCAAGAATGTGAATCTTTTGAACTTTTCACATCATTTTCATTTCCATATGAATAGCCTAATCCCCGTGATATCCTCGACATCATGGTAGTCTCTGGCTGACCAAAATCGAGGCTAATTTAAGTACATCACATGTAGCATATAAATAACTATACAGCTACGTGCTACTAGGAAAATAATAATCAGAGTGGATTGTTTCAGGAAACCTGTTTGTTTACGATGGGATATAGACCAAACGAGGACTAACGTTTTTCATATATGCGTTTTAGTTGTGTTTTCTAACGGGATTTGACTGATACATGAAGTTTCTAACATATGATCGAATACTCGAATTTATGGATTTTTCATGTAACACATTGTGGAGTTTACTATACAAATGTAAGTTGTCAATACACAAGTGCATTTTAGACTCGTTCTCGTCATTTAATCAACATTTCCATTTTTTCCCTCGAAATCCTAGCCACTGACGACAGTTCATCTCTTACAAATTCCACTTGTATGCACAAAAAAACTTCAGCCCCCACCCCCAACTTATCTAAACGACCGCTTATGTCGACAATACTAATTTGGCCCCGGTGATGTCGACATAAATGTATAGTACTGTATTATGAAACTGGAGACAATTGGCGACAAAATATTGAGGTTGGCGATTTTTTCAGGAGACAACTTTTTTAAAGCTAGCTCCATCCACACACACACACACACATATATATATATATATATATATATATATATATATATATATATATATATATATATATATATATATATATATATATATATATATATATATATATATGATTAAAAGGTATGTTAACCTTAAATCTGCACACCTGTATAGTATCGAATACCGTAATACAAAAGCTAATCACTTACATTGTTCGGTGTAATTAAAACCCAAGTAATAAAAGTAAAACTGACTTGCTACTGCTTGCTGTTCATAATGTAATTTCTGCTCATACTCCGTCACTTAAAACAATTAATCGGAGATATACGACAGTCGCACTATCATAGTCTCCCAGCGAACCTCAAGGAAAATACCTGGCCTCCATAAAGATTTTTAAGTCATGAAAACAATTAAATCTGATCGGTTTTATTTCCCCCTAAAAAGCAATGCAAATGTCATATGTACGTTTTTCTCCTTCAAAAGCTGTCCACATACAAATGTCACACAATGAATTAAATCCGGTGTCTCAAATATCGAAACATAATTGATGACGATGGTAGACCAACTCGAAACGAAATACCTGGTAAAGTTAGTGTACAGGTGTGTGGAAAAAATATCGAGAATTTTGCAAAAGAGTTACAAAATCCACATTTATGAGATTCGATAAACATATCTCAGAAAAAAGGAAATAAATTCTGATTAGAGAATTATCCGTATTGTATGAACTCCTATTTAACTTCAGTTGCCGCACGTAAGGGAACGAAAGAACAGTTTAAACAATTCTCGCATGACGACTGAATGTCGAGTCAGAGTTCGAATTATGCTACTTGAATTTAGGAAAAGGTTTTTGTGGAGTGTGTTCTTTGATTGCAGATCGATGTGTCAGATATGCAACAACATATTAAAATACATTTTATCTATGCAGTCCGTCTAACAATTTCAAGCCAGAATTCATTGTATTGCTGAGTGGTGATTCATTCGTATTACTTAAAAATAGTCACCTCATTAAAATGTGATATTTGAAGCAATTGTCTCTTTACCTCCACACTAAGATTTATGACTTCGCCAAAAATAAACAATGTAGTTGCACCAAGTGCGAATCAATTTGTAAAAAAAAAAATGTCAGTATAAATTTGAAAGTATTATAATGTTCTTTTGATTGGGACAAACCGATATGCATGAAATTCAGTAATGGCACTATAATTTGTACTGAAATATAACCAATTTGTCTACAAACCAGACACTATAACATAACAAAACATCAGAAAACGGCGTATTCTACAAATGAAGGAGAGGTCCTCACCGTAAGGATAGGTCCTCACAGTAACAGTATGTCCTATAAATGAAGTATATGTTAGCTTAGTAGATCTTAACTGGACAGTGTGTCATATAATGAAAGATAGGTTCTCACAGTGTGTATTGTACATGACTAGTAGGTTCACCTTGACAGTGTTTTTACAAATTAAGAATAGATTCTCACCGTAATAGTGTGTCCTATAAATGAAGGATATGTCCTCACTCTAACATTGTGTCCTCTAAATGATGGATAAGTCCTCACCGTAGCATGGAAGGCATTTACATTTGTTCACCATAAACTGTTTACTATTAAAGGGAACCTTAAATGTAATTGTGTAATTTTAAAATATATGATGAAAAATAAAATATATAAATTTTAAGAGCAGGTGTGATGTTAAATGCAAAAGCTTTCATGTAAAGTATCCCCACACAATCATGTGTGTTCAAAACTAAAGACACACCCATGGTATTGCAGAAATATGATGTAGGACAAAATATGGGTTTTAGAAAACATATAGGCTTAGCAGAATGTGTCAGGAATGAGACATTAGTAGAAATTGATTCAGTACATGTATTTGTAATTATATTTTAAAGTAATTACTATAGCACAAAGACCAATGTAATTGTCATTATAATCTTAAGTAATTATCACAGAACAAAGAATAATGACATCGACAGGCAGAATAAAACGAGTTTTCGAGATAACCATATTAATTTCTGGTTATTTCTTTTAGTGTTATGCAACGAGAAAGCAAACCAGCAAAATGAATGATAGTGCACGTAGTTTTACTGCATATTTTTCGTAAGAAACGGTTTGCTGATGTAGGGAGCATAGCATGTAAACACACATAGCCCGTAAATTGCTGATGTATATATAGAAAGTAGCATTGCTATGTATATTTAACATAATATTGTGCTTTTGGATCATCCATGATTGTATGTTGCAAACAACATGTTGACATAGATTTGAGTTCAGAATTTTCTAAGCACAGACTTGTTTACATATACATGCATATTGAAATTTTCCATTGAAATGATTCACATCCAAGTCAAGTGAAAATGTGTAAAAGGGGGCGCTCGACAGATATTATGAACTTCTGAGAGAGCACGTGCAAAGTAATCTGATTAAAATCAAAACGACGCTGTCCTACGTGAAGATCTGACAGCGACCGCTTAGACGTTATGTTCTGGTGACCTATGTTATTACCAAAACTGGCAAGTTTATCAGCCAATCAGACCAAGTCTTATACTTTCGCATTTTGGAGGCTGAGCAGTGTGGCTGAAAGCATCAATGTATGCATAACGATTTGATTCACTTTCACATTTCTGAAAGCTGCATTTCCACTGGTTAATTCAAAGGTCACCCGAACATGACCCCTTAAGCGGTTCCTGTCAGATCTTCACGCAGGACAGTGGAGATATGATTTTAATCAGATTGAGTATAATGTGAAGATGTTTTACATTTACAACCGGCACAATGGAGAAATTATTGGCATACCTCTAGTTACTTTCGTGTATTGTGACTGAAATGTCTTTGGATATTTTACTTTTGGAAGTTGTACATGAGCTAAGCACACAGATAGCCATAATGACTGCTGTCACATGTTCGAAAAATCAGCCTGAATCAGTCTAAAGTACACTGTCTTTAACAGTTATTAAAATAGGCAAACGACTTTTGCCAGCCTAGACAATATCAAGTGCAATGAATACTTTACCAAAATGCTTCAAACGTAAAACAAGTTATCGGCTCTTTTCTAAAGTTTACCTCTGAAATCCAAGAAGTGAAAATGACCATGCGGAACTAGCAATACACATCTGAAATAAGGCCAAGCTGTATTATCTATAACCCATATTACAGCCATTAATCATACACCAAAATTACATTTTCTTTTAACAATACATAATATATACAAGGTCTTTTTTAAAATTGAAAGTATAACCCGGTGCAAAAGACGAAACTGTAAAGCGCCACCTAGAGATTTTAAAAGCAATTAATCATTCCTGTTATAAGATCAGTCTGTGGGAATCCTTTACAGTTGTATTTAGATATATTTCGAGAGAAATTATTTATACAAAATATTAAATGGAATTATTATAGCGCTCGTTTACTTTGGGGATTTATATTCACTACCTTGGATTGCTGTGAACTAACTCAAAGACGTTTTGGAATACATCACTGTGTTATATAAGGACATTCCAGACTATTGGAATTCATTCGGAACATTCTACATTTTTGGACTTTTCATAGGACATTTAGGACCTTTTAGAATTTAAGACACAAAACGGTAAGTGCATCTTGAATTTTCACTTTGTATCGTAGATAAATAAATAAATAACTTGTTGGTTTCATATTTAAAGACCTAGAGTATTAATAGAATATAAACACACAAATATGGGTCATAGGCCCTGTACTTGGCTGATATATTGAACATAGAATATATATATATATATACGCACAATCATCGTCTTATTATAGCACTCCTTGGGTTATGCCACGAAAGACCAGAGTTCATGGGTAACAATAATAAGACAATGAAGGTGTTATAGAACATACATTGGAATATAACATGGCGAGTCTACTCCGTGAAGTGTTCTGTGACGACATTATCAACTTCTGGTAATAAAGAAACTCTCAATAGTGTAGCTAAATACAGCAAGACAACATCATATTCAGTGAAGTATTGAGCTGAATCTGACTAATTTGTATGGGCAATATTTTTGTTATATTCTTAATTAATTTAGTTGACTCTAACTACATTTTTCTTTTAGTGTGTGATCTTCATGTATACAATTTATTCTGTTACTAGTATTCTTGGGGATGGTGGTAATTATTACATAATAATTGTAAGTCAGTCGAATGTAACATCAATCATGAAGTAAATATACTTAAAATTACTGGAGAAGATTTAATTTCATTTTATCTGAGCTTTCTGATGTTAATTAAAATTAAATATAAATTAACTTTTGCTTTAAACGATGTTCATGCTCTCCGCTCTGACAGTTATCTGCCACCGCACTGTCTGCACTTATATTCATTTCTGTTGACATCACATGTCCATAGCTGGTCAATCTGCGCTTGTATTTCAAACGGCCCAGAGAAAATATCACTGTTTTGTGGTGTGCGTATTTACTCTCAATATTATTTGTAAATTCACAAATCTACTGATGATGAAATAATCAGCAATGCTGTTGAAAATAATCCCTGCCAATTTTACGCTATTTCGCACAAAAATAAAATAAAACGTTCCGCAAAGTAAAGAACTTTTAATAATGATCTCTAACACCAATTGTAACTTAGCGTTTGCGAAAAGCAAAAACAAAGTCTGATTCTTCGACTAAGCATACAGATTCCATTTTGATCCTATGCTTAGCAGCTTCTCTAAAAAACACAAGACTGGGTGGCCGAAATCGCTAAATTACGGACTCCTAGCATATTTCTGGCTTTGGTATACCATATTTAGAAATGATATCTTATTTCTTAAAATTATACATGAGAAATTCTGGCAGTTATCCTGTATTTTGCTGTGATTTGTCGAACGCAGCACACACACGCGCGCAAGCAGTCAATTGTTCTGTCTATGCCAAAACAGTATAAAAGGAAACTGTTTTCTTAGCAAACGATCTTCAATGCGACGTCGGATAAGTTAGAATGTAAATAAATTCACTTAATACTGATGAAATGTCTACACTGGCCAAGGCTACAAAATTTGCACTAACCGAGTTGCAAGTCTGCATCGATACGTATATTGCTTAAACTTACCTTGGTATTGCACCGATACTTATATTGCTTAAACTTACCTTGGTATTGCACCGATACTTATATTGCTTAAACTTACCCTGGTATCGCACCGATACTTATATTGCTTAAACTTACCTTGGTATTGCACCGATACTTATATTGCTTAAACTTACCTTGGTACTGCACCGATACTTATATTGCTTAAACTTACCTTGGTATCGCACCGATACTTATATTGCTTAAACTTACCTTGGTATCGCACCGATACTTATATTGCTTAAACTTACCTTGGTACTGCACCGATACTTATATTGCTTAAACTTACCTTGGTACTGCACCGATACGTATATTGCTTAAACTTACCTTGGTATCGCACCGATACTAATATTGCTTAAACTTATCTTGGTATCGCACCGATACTAATATTGCTTAAACTTACCTTGGTACTGCATCGATACGTATATTGCTTAAACTTACCTTGGTATCGCACCGATACTTATATTGCTTAAACTTACCTTGGTATCGCACCGATACTAATATTGCTTAAACTTACCTTGGTATCGCACCGATACTTATATTGCTTAAACTTACCTTGGTACTGCACCGATAATTATATTGCTTAAACTTACCTTGGTACTGCACCGATACTTATATTGCTTAAACTTACCTTGGTATTGCACCGATACTTATATTGCTTAAACTGACCTCGGTATTATATCGATACTTTAAGAATTCGTGTCCGTTTATACATAAGCTGGGCGGAATATTTCTCGATGTAAAGTTACATACAATGTAATAGAACTTAGAGATAAAGTTTTCCTTATCTTGTGAAAGCATAAGTGAAAAGTAACCCGAAAATTTGGTGGTATTTTGCAGCATCTCAGTCCTATCAATGAATGGTTTTCTTTATGAGACTCTTCACTGCACTTAGCCTTATCTTCGTTAGCCAAGAGTGGTCGATTCTTATGCAGTAATATAGAGTAGAATAACTGAGCGGGTCATGCCAGTTATCTAATGGGTTTGTTAAGATCATCTTTTCCTAATTTAAAAGAAAATATAGTTGGTTCTATTTAAACCAGGTTATTCCTGCGTTTAACATTACACTTGCTTATGGCAGGTGTTGTTATATCATCCGTTGTTCTTGCTTTCTGCGTATTTCGATCTTTCAAAAGCAAACTCGTGTTCATTTTCAGAGAGATCCCTTGTTCGCCACATGACCCTGATTGTAAATAACAGCTGCTGGAATATGTTATGGAAGCGAAGTGCAATAATTTCTGAAGACTGGCGTGTCAAGCCTGCCATATGTTTTCTTCAGCAAAAGGGGTATGTGTTGGAGTGCAGGAAGGTCTGTGCAATTACATTGTTTTAACTTATAACAGACGATTTTAACCTGTGAATTTTAAATTTGATCGGAAATCACAGGTGGTGGGTGGCATGGGGCCTGTTGTTATTATTATGGTATAAGGCGTTGATATATATAAAACTTCACATAAAATGACATGGAAACAGGAAACCTAAAGTAGACTGCGGAATTTATCGATGTGTAACAAAATCCAGACCATTATCACGTGATCGTCTACATCCAGTCAAATTGTAGAAAACGCGGTCAGTTCATGAAAATTGGAATTATATTACAATTTAAGAGCGAATTTAGGGAATAGAAGCCAGTTATCACGGAGAACGATCGAAAAGTTTTAACCATGTATAATGTGTGGAGATGGAGAACGCTGGAAAAACCAGGGCGGTCCAAAAATAGTCAAGTAACGACTTCATTTATAAAGAACATGATTTTATTCAAATATCTCTTGACAAATCACGTGCGTGTGATGTTATTTGGAATTTTATCATAGCTTTAATACTTTTTCAGTCATATCGCTACGATGTGTGCAGAGTGGAGTTTATAGCGTTGCCGCAGACATGTAGCATTGTGCCTCCCCCCCCCCCGTCACATTACCCTGACGCCAGGCAGATCAATCCTAGTACTAACCTCATAATGCTGAGCAACAGGCGCGGCAGCTCATAGTACATGCACCATTATTATATGTTTCTGGTATGACTCGGCCGCGGTTCGAACCCACAAATTTGTTGCTTTAGATGTATACCCGAAATGGTAGAAGATTATCTTGATGTAATTCTCAAGTTGCTGATTGGTAAACTTCAGACAGACCAAGACTTGGTGGTAAATGTCAGACAGAACAAGACCAAGTGGTAAACGTCAGACAGACCAAGACTGAGTGGTAAACTTCAGATAGACCAAGACTGAGTGGTAAACTTCAGATAGATCAAGACTGAGTGGTAAACGTCAGATAGACCAAGACTGAGTGGTAAACTTCAGACAGACCAAGACTGAGTGGTAAACTTCAGACAGACCAAGACTGAGTGCTAAACGTCAGACAGACCAAGACTGAGTGCTAAACGTCAGACAGACCAAGACTGAGTGGTAAACTTCAGACAGACCAAGACTGAGTGGCAAACTTCAGATAGACCAAGACTGAGTGGTAAACGTCAAATAGACCCGTACGCAATTTACAAACGCAGAGTTGATAGACCTCTCAGACTAAGATAAAAGAAATGTCGCAGGGCTAGCAAAATTAACCCTCAGTTGCCTAGTATCATGGCAACCCTCGACAAATGCACAAAAACTAAGGACAATGAATATGGTACTAACCAAGGCTATCCGCCAGAGAATTTGGAAGCGCAAAAAATAAACATAGTATGAAAAAGGAAAATAGAGAAATTTGCCAGTCCGGATGCAAAAGGTAATTGCCAACTGATTAACCGATTGGTGTTAAGTAAAGGGGTAGTCTAGACTTTACTTTGATGAGACAAATATTGGTATTTTACAAAACTCTAGTGTTAATGAGCTTATATTGCTTATTGGTAATTCATTTTTGTATGGGGTCAGTTAGGTGGATGAAAAAAATGTAATGTAAGTCGGGAGTGAATCAGAATCAAAAGCAGCAGACTGGTTTTAGCAAAACAAAATAAATGTTACATAAACAAAGTCACAAAAAAGCTTCCAAATAAGACACGTCAAAACAAATCTTTCTCCTCTTATAGTAATACCTTCCTACTGTACAGCTCCCTTACTGTACAGAATTTTCCCCTTTAAATGGGAATCTAAACCCTTTAGAAAATCTTTGGCAATAAACTAATAAATAAAAAGAGGCAGCCTAATTCGAGTTGGGAGATATACATAAAAAAATAAAGAGAGTATTGACACCACCCGAACACAGCTGACCTCATTTCCCAAAACTAGTAATGCGAAGAACAACACATCATATAGCACTCATGATACATTAGGATTTTTTTTTTCTGTAAAACCTATGTACACTGTTACTTCGCCCAAATTCAAAATTATCTAACCAGACTAAATAAATAAAATTTTAAAAATTTGATCCAATAATAATGATCTTAGAACAACTGGGAAAAAATTTGAAATAGATGGAGCAGCAGGGAGGGTGTACAGACCAGGTGGCTCAGATAAATTTAACCCTCCTACCAAACATTTATCCGTAGAAGCCTCAGAAAGCAGAAATAACGTCTCCTACGCAAAATAATCCGCAAAATTTCAACCCAAAGTGCATTTTCAGACATAAAAAAAAAACAGCATTTTTTGGGGGGGGGTATTGTAAAATTTGTTTATGATTGTAAATTCCGACTGCAATTTTATGAGTAAATTTGATCAAGACCGACTCGATATCTACTACGCGGATCGTGAAGATTAATCGTGACAAATCCGTGCGGAGTTGCCTGAGCGTGACTAAAGAAATTTTTAAACTTATTTATGTCCATATCGCCATTGCACCAAGTTTGATGGATATTCCTTAGCGTGTGAGTATCAACGCCATTAAATACCGATAAAATATTACAATTATCTCTAATTACCTTCGGAATTTGCGTATATCGCTGTGTCACGTAAATCACATCGGTGTTCTTGTGTCGGCCACGCGAGAATATCCTAGCTGGGTTAGTTTGCTTATCCAGCATCACATCGTCGAAAACAACAAGATTATTAGCATCACCGTTTAAACTTTCTACTGATGGAGATTCATTGATGTCCGTGATAAATTCTATTGTGCCATCCTCAGTTTTATCGCTAAATTCCTTTAGTACTTTATAACATCGCTGATCATCAACGGACGGCGCAACTAAATACAACTTATCCCATTTTAGCCATCTCATTATCAAATTTAGCAATAACTGAGTTTTTCCAGAACCGGATGGTCCGATGATTATCATTCTAATCGAATTTGGTAATGCCTCGGTGTGCTTTACTTGCTCGCGTTTTTTTGTGGCTGAAAAATCAATTACATTCATGTTATTAGAATATTATGGATTCATATTGTGTTAAGTGTCGCACTCGAACTGCTACGCTAAATCCAATCGAAGTTGTCACGCGCAACAACAGGAATGCAATCAAGGGAGAATGTGCGGTTTGTAAGACAATTAAGTTTAGATTTGTAAAAAAAAAAGTAGAACCGGAGGAGACATCGCAACCTCCTTAACAAATCTACCTGGAACTCCCTGGGCGAAATATCCCGGAGAAAAACATTTGCCAGGATATAATTACTGCGGACCTGGTACAAGGCTAGATATAAGACTTAACGATAATAATCAACCAAATCCTGGCGAGGATCCAGTAAACGCCATCGATAACGCATGCTACTATCACGATCTTGCATATCGCAGCGGAGATTTACAACAAAGACATCTCGCTGATATTAAATTAATTCACGCAATAGATGCTATTCCTGATAAAAATTTCAAAGAGAAATTGGCAACTTGGTTGATAAAAGGAGCAATGAAAGGTAAATTAGTACTAGGTGCTGGTAATTTATAATGGAGCAAATATATTATTCTCCGCGAGGATTTTGGCGAGGAAAATCAGCAATAGCCAAACTTGCTAAGGCAGCAAAAGTAAAGCAATCTGTCGCTGAATCGTGGCTATCGAGGCAAGCAGTCTGGCAAATTTATCTTCCTCCGCCTAAGAAAATATCATATGCGAGTTTCTCTGTCAGCGTCCCTAATGAAGTCCATCAGGCTGATCTTATGTTTCTTCCTTACGATACCGTTGACGGAGTTACATACAAATATGTTCTGACGGTTGTTGATATTGCAAGTAGGTACAAGGAAGCGGAACCATTATCGAATAAAACAGCAACAGATATTGCTAAGGCGTTTAGCGAAATTTATTCACGATCTCCATTAACATGGCCGAAGCTTCTCCAGGTTGATCCAGGTCGAGAATTCTCGGTGCGGTTACTTCACTGATGAAAAAGAATAATGTTAAAATCCGTCGCGGTATTGTAGGTGTTCATCACAATCAAGCTATCGTTGAGAGATTCAATAAAACTCTTGCAGAACGATTATTCGGATATCAGTACGCGAGAGAATTTATCCAAGATAAACGATCTCGCGATTGGGTAACAAGATTACCTCACGTGATTAATGCGCTAAATAACGAAGTAACACGAACAATATCAATGAAACCCGCAACTGCAATTACAAAACCAAATATACCACTAAAGCGAGATTCTACTATTCCACCTGTGCTAGGTAGCGTCACGGTCAGATATTTATATAAGGAGGGAGAAGCCGAGGGTGGCAGAAAAAGAGCAACTGATCCAAACTGGAGTGTTACGACACATAAAATATCAGCTGTAACAAGATCATCAGGAAGGCCAGCGATTTATTTTCTAGATTCACTAGCACCGCAACGAGGATTTACCAAAGAAGAACTACAAGTAATTCCAAGAGATACTCAATTACCGCCGTCGTCGTTAATGTGAAATTTAATCCTACCCAACTGAGATAATTTTCTTACTCGAGAAACTGCCAGATAAACTAAATTTGACCAGGAAATTCTATCATCGACAATCCAAACTTGGCTATCTACTGTTAATCCTTGTGACGAGTGAATCGTTGTTGCGTATCCGAGTTTCCATGGCGATCTTTCTGCGTTTATTGCATCATTGACAAGATTAATATCAACGAAAATAATATCATTCAAAACTAATATTTTTTCTTCTCCACATGGCAAAATAACATTGATATTTTGTTTCCTAGTATCAGTTGGCCTATAACACAACGGCACCTGCAACGTTGGAAATTTCTCACAGTGAAGCTTAAATAGTATTTCTTGAATATTATCACGAATAATTTTTCTGCTAGCAACGATCAAATGATCAGGACGCCACAAAGTTAGAAAATTATCCATCGAAGTTTCGTCAATTATTTTTCTCATCACATCACATTGAAATTTATTAGGTTGCAATCGAATCATTTTTTTAAACTCAGTCAATAAATTATCATTAGATCTATAATCAGCATCAATCTCCTCATAATAATCTACAAAATTTCTAAGCCATCTGTGAGGAGATTCACCATCAATAGGATCAGGTTGTCCATGATCGCCGCACATTATTACTGCAGTATTTTTTTCTTCTAGCCAACTCAGGAATAATTTTAACACAACTAAATTTACCGTGCAAATTTCATCAAATATTATAATCTTGTTGATATATTTGTTTCCCATTCGAGCTGGATCCCACAATCCACCACTATATTTGAAATAGCTGTGATAAGTACAAGAACTAACGCCACGTTGTTTTATTTCTCGCGCTAATCTGTGAGTTGGAGTTAACACTATCATATCAGAGTTTGAAAATAAATTTATTGCTCGTGTTGTTTTACCACTACCACCAGGACCATTTAGGTAAACGAATTTGTTTCGTGAAATTGGATCGAACACTGATACTGCTGTTGATACTTCATCGCATTTATCTTTATGAAATTTATCGCAATCTTCTACATCCGCGTCCTCACAATAATCTAGAATATCCTCGTTTTTTATTCTCCAAGTTCCCCAGGAACCATCGGTGATTAAATTTTCCAATCTACATTGAAATTTCTTATCGATATAAAATGAATCCGTTGCAACCCTTACCGCGATATCAGAAAATTTATTTATCATCGACAGCAAATTAATACTTACATAAGCGAGCATTGATGATCTTAAATGAGTATACTGCGCGGATTCTCCATCGAGATAAGTTATCACTGTTCCTAATTTTTCTCCATCAATAATAATATTTTCTCTACTGCAAAATATTCCACGCGACACTGTATCAGCAATAATAAAATCCATCTCAGCATCATTGATAAATAACCTAGCGTGTCTATGCTTATGATCAACTGATCCTCCTTGAGTAAATTTACCAATTATTTTTCTTCCAATATCTTTCGCGTTCTCACAATCCGTGGGTAACCACACCTCGGTCTGCTTTCTATACGATATAATCGCTTCACTTACCGTCAATGATATCAACATCGACGAATCCAACATATACCTCAATAATACCGTAGGGACCCATCTTCGCTGAGATAAATGCCGACCAAACCAAATATAACAAATTTTATGCAAATTTTCAGCAAGTTCAAACGAAGTAACATGAGCGAATCCGGTCATGACAAAATCGGGTAACGGTCCGTTAATTGCAACTCTAGTCATCTCGTTGGTGGGATGACCGAATTTAGCAAAGTAATCTGCACAATCACCATATCCAAGGAAACTTCCAGGATAGCATGCGCTCATATCAACGGAAATCATATCTTCGAAATAATACTTGGTATTCCATAATCCTCCATGGCCGTATTCGATACAGCTAAGTTGAATATCATTGAGAAATTCATTTCTTGTAGGTTTCCACGAATTTCTTTCTCTAGCAGCGTGAGCAGCAACAGACGGAACAGTAAAGCAATTTGTCAGTAACTGATCTGGATTAGACGAATAATTCTCCGCGATATTTCTCATCGCTTCGTGTAATATTTCATCTCGGTAAATATCTCCGCGTGGCAATATAAATTGATCATATCTTTCTTCGCTAGAAAATAACCAAACCGATATTGGATCGGACTTGGCTAATAGTTTGATAAACCTAAACATTGCATCGGAACTATCTTTGGATTCCACCGTGGATTTTTCCACGGGATAAAACTTAACAACACGATCTCGTGGGAATATCATTACCGACTGACTCCACGCATGTGAATTATGATCAACAATTTCGATTGGTGTTCCTCGAGAATTATACGGCGATGAATATAATATTTCACCCGATAGTGTTTTAACCGTAATAGGAAATTTAAGTTTCTTACTTAACGCAGCAACATCATCGATTGATGCGCCATCAGCAACTGTCTTTGCCCATGAATTAATTTTATCCAATCTCAATTGAGTCAGACCAGATCCGCGACGGGCATTCCTCATATGTTCGATAACTCGCTCAGCTACGCAGTTTATCATCGGCGATTCCCTCATCGCAGGTAGGTTTTTCACATCAGGATTATTATTCAGCCGATAAATTCCATAAACAACAGCACTAGAAGGATACGCCCTAGCATAATAAGGACCATCAATCCCCAGCAGCAATCCCGGTTTCGAATTTTTATCAAGAACAACATTTTTCTTACCGCCACGTACCGGATCTCGTTTATCACGAATAATCCAAATGTCATCGGGCATTTGTGCAATAAATTTTATTCCGAAAATAAATCTCTCTTCTTTGTGTGAGTTTTTTATATGTTCGATTATCTTCTTCGCTCGCTCCAGATTCATCGTAGCATCAACAAAGTTAGTTTTCCATGTCGACCAAACATGAATCGCTCCATCATCAAAAAATTCCTTCTTCGCACTATCAACTTCAGGAATGATATATTCTGCCTCATCAAGATCAAATAAATCCATTATTATATTTTAGACAAATATCTAAATATAATGAAGCAATGCGCGTGGATAACAGTTGGATCAACAAAATCATGTAACAAATCCTGCAGAGGTGAATATTGTGGCGCTCATATATACGAAATTCGACGAGGCAACAAAGGACCACAACGATGTTTAGTTTGCCAAGTTGGTATTCGAGGAAGGACTCGATTGTGTTTCTCCTGTGGAGGGAAAAAATATCGTGAATTACGAAGATATTATGAGAAAAGATCCTCCTCGGTAATAAAATGCGAAGAAGATTATATTAATCGTTTCAAAGCAAATTTCGATTTAAACAAAGAGAATATCATATATGGAAATGAAATCAACGATTCCCATGAGTGAATATAAATCGCATCCCATCATCGAAGGTTACGAAGCATCTGAGGATGGTAATGTCAGAAACATCAAAACAAAGAAACGTGTTGGTAGTATTTGTAATTCGGGATATCTCAAATTTACAGTCCATAAAAGAAATGAAAGAACAGAATGTTATTCGAATCATAGATTTGTGTTCGAATGCTACAAAGGACCAATAGAGATCGGACTTGTTATCGACCACATTGACGGTAATAAACTTAACAATAAACTTTCCAATCTGCGCGCGGTAACCCAGAGTGAAAATTCAAGATTTGGTAATAACCGTGGATTTCCTAATTATTCGAGGACTGTTAAATCAGTAAATCAGGCAACAGGTGAGGAAATCGCGTTTACATCGATGTCTGCAGCAGCAAAATATTTCGTTATTGACTCGCATTCAGTAAAACGAGTGGCAGAAGGAAAATACAACGCAACATTTTCTTATGATGCTGATTCGTGGATCAAATTCTCCTATGTACCAATAATATTTGATTCGGAGAGTGACGAAGAATAATTGAATATCTCCGCAAAACAAAAAAAAAAGATTAATTTTGAAAATTTCCCTGGATTTTATTTATTTTTTTCCCCAGAAATATTTCTGGGATACAGATTTGGAAAATCTCACTTGCGATTTAAAAATCGGGAATCAGAGATTCTCACGATTTCACCAAAAGATTGATACTCACAGTTTCTCCTCGTATATCAAGTAAATTTCCTTTCTGATCCGTTAATTTGAAATTTATTCTTGACAAAAATCGATTATGACATCGCAGGTAAAACGGATTCATTGGCTCCTTGATTATCAAATAACCGGGAGATGCGCTAGGTGAAAATGAATACAATACAAATCCCTGATTCGCTTGATTCGACACTGACGAATCAACATTATAACTACCCTCGACAACATCCGCGTGAAGATAAATCGCGATAACATCCGTTATATTAACGATACCCGGCGAGATATGTCGTCCAAGTTTGGAAGGATCGTTATTGTGTTTAAGAATCAATTCTGAATGTATTTTTTTGGTCCATGCGGTATATAATTTCGGAAATAAATCATCAATGGTATCAGTGACGGATTTTCTCATCGCATCAAAATCAGAATTGGGAAATTTGAAATCTGGCAGTGTTTCCTCGGTTAATTCAAATACTCTCATGAATTTTTGTTTCTCACCCGAGTTCTTGATCAACTCGAATTTGCTAATAGGAAGAACATAGTCGGCAATTGATATATCGTCGACTATCGCCCGAATAAACATATCATGATAATATTCAATATCATTCGCAAGTTGATTTAAAATTTTCACGTGCTTTATAATTTCGCTACATGAACTAGATTTATTTAGGATGCATTCATGAAATGATCCGCGCAATAAATTTAATTGTAATTCGTGTTCTTGAATAAACTCGTCTAATGTTCTTCTTACCAAGATACCGTCTATGGGGGCTATTATCCTGTTAATGTGGGTAGCGTCGAAGATTTTCATATCTGGGGGGATTTTAGGAAGAGGCAACCATGAGAGAATTCTTTCGTTAATAAAAGTGAAAGCGAACATTACCAGGTTAAATTTGTGGTTATTCATGAGATTGATGGCGCTGTGGATCAAAGGTTTGTGTTTGATATCTCCATACCATCCTTCGTCGGTTGTAAAATCTTCCTTTTTTGGTTCCGGTAGTTCTGGAATTGCCTCCTCATACCAACCTGGAATAATAACATCCGATTTCTTTGGTTTTATCAGAGGTGCAACCTCGGGCCAACCTAATACGGTTCTAATCGACGATTGGTAAATATCAACAATATACGGCGACGCTACTTCGATGATCGATGACAATGTTGGATCATGTGAAGATATCTTTATTCCCGGAGTAGCATCGCCGGTTAAATTTGATATTCTAGTGGTAAACTCATTATTCAGCTGATCAATTTCGTAACTACCGGTTGGTATACCAACAACGATCCAATCCGGTGTTCCATCGGGTTTATTCTTATTTGCAAAAACTAGTGAATTATTTGACATCAAATTACCGAATGATTTTGATCTAACATTAGGCCAGCTGTTGTAGACGCGCAATTGTGTTAATGCAATTTCGCTAACGTTAATTGGTGTTGAGAAATTAATACTAAACTCGGGTTTCGTTGAACTTAGCGATATTAACGTTGTTGTTGGCGGTGTTGTGTTTGTCACGATCTGGGCTAACTCGGACATTATTAATATTCATTTGTTCAATCTCCGAGTAAATACTAATCATTGAAGAAAATTCTAGATCGGATATAATACCATCGTTGAGACTTTCAGAAAGTAACAATGATAACTTCGAGTACGCGTCACTAACTTTAGTTAGTTTACTTTTGTACGAAGATAACTTTTCACTTGTGCACGAGGATATCTTTTTCGCGATGATATTAAGAACACCCGCGATTGCTGTTGTTGACGAGATTATTATTGTTGCAACGATTGGCGCTATCATTGTTACCGCGGATAGAATTATTCCTGCACCAGCGACCACAGCAGATACCGCGTACACTGCAACATCAATGATAACTAATTTGCGCTGGTATTTATTTATTTTTGTTTGATAATCGTCAAGTTGTTTTCGCAACGAATCCTGCCATGATCGCACCTGATTATATCGGTAATCCGATGCGTTCATTTATTAGTTATTTATTTAACCAATTGTGTTTATTCCAAATAAATATTCGAAGATTACCTGACAATCAGCTAACATCATAGTTCTAGCTTGCGGTTCTAGCCTAAAGGTTTTTGTTCGATTTTCAAATATAGTAATAATAAAAAAACCAGGACTATATTCCTGAAAATCAGTATATTCTTCGTCCATTATTACATTGAATTTTTGCGATATGATAATATATCCTCGATATATGCCAGTAATTGGCGCGGTGAAGTTAAATGTGTTATTCTCAGGTGTCCATTTAACATAATATGATTTTACCACAAATGGTACACGGCATTGTAGATTTTTTGTTTCTACCTCATCCGGTATCGAAATTCGCGATAATCTTCCAAGGTTCATTGACGATATTTTTGTGTTGATTTCGTTGGCGTTTGTTGTTACAGCAAGAAATTTATCATTGATAGTTTTTATTTCTGTGTCGTGTACTGATGTATCGAGTTTTTTACGTATGAATTCAAATATTTTATTGATATTTTGGCTAACTTCATCAATGACATTGTCGAGTTTTTTCGTTATTGCATCATGTGATATTTTATCGACTTTTTGACGCGCTAATTCACGTACCACGTTAATTTCATCGTTGATGGATTTTATTTGTCCTTGCATCGCGTTAATTCCCCTGGTAAATTCAGGAACAACAACATTACCGAGTTTAATAATTTCCTCGTTGATTTTTTTGTTGAGATCGTCGATCGATGGTTTCTGGCTCATCAAGATATTTACTTCGTTAATTTCGGCAAGAATACCAGTAATTTCCTCGTTGATTTTTTTTATTTTCTCGCTAAGATCGTCATCGGCTTTCTTATTTGCTAGTTCGTTTGCGGCGGAGGAAGTATCACTGGATGTTTTTATATTCTCGTCAAATTTTTTGCTAAATTTATCTAAAACATCGTCAAGTTTTTTAAGGTCGTTATTTAGCCTATTAAGTCTTTTTGTCATTCTATCCTGAAGATCGTCGTGTAATGCTTTATCGGCCTTCAGGGGTAACTTTGCTATAATATCGGCGATATCAGCAATAGATTTTAATACCATCTCCGATTGGCGAGTAAACTGACTAATGTGATCGCGGTATTCGTCTCGCTTGATTATGTCAGTTATTTTGACGTTGCTAGTTTGTAATCGCCCTTCTGTATTTTGAAATACAGCAACTTCACCAGGATCAACTTCTGACAGCGATAAAAGATTATTAATATCACTCTTGGTTGCGAATTTTGATGTATCGATGTCGACTGCATCTTTTTTTTCTTTCCTAAAGAGAGACCTACCGTAAATGTCAACCATGATATTTATCTACGGTATATTCAAATAAAATTTTGCGAAAAGGACGAGATGATTTTGAAATTGCATCAAGGACGTTAATTGTCTCCCGGCCGCATATTGGTGGATCTACTAGTGTTTGTGTTGGAAGTGTTGAATACCAAACTGGAAGTTTTAGTTTTGACACATATTTGATAAATTCATTTGGCGGTGCTAATCCGTATGAGTCGAAGTAAATAACTTCGCGAGGATTAATCGCGTAAGCAACCCAGTGAGTGCCAGGACCGGAATTTTTATCGAGATTTATTATTCCTGTCTCAGTGGGATTTGGTTTATCTGGTAGTTGATCTCGCATAAATACGCCTCTGAAAAATTTTATTTTCTTTTTTTTTGCTTCACTGATTAAATCTAAATTTGAGGTTGGTAAGCTCGACTTAAACCGGATCCGTACGGGGGTCGTCTTAGGTAAAGGCCGGATCCTTGTCGTTGTTGCTGCGTCATCATTTTTGCGAGAAGAAGGGGTAGGAGAAGTCCGCCCTTTTTTTTACGATATCCCTTTCCTATAATTTTTCCAACAACTTTTCCTGCTATTGCAGAACCCGCCCCACCAAGTGCACCTAATCCTACTGCCTTCGCACCTGCTATTAACGCTGGTATAAGCGCGGCCAATGGAAAAAAACCACCTACTTTGATCATATCTCTGATTGCGCCTATTGAGATATTCAGACGAATACCAGTATTTGCCGATCTGGCTCTGGTGAAATGTCCGTGTTGATTTTTAGTTAACGATAGTTTGTTAGGTCCACCGTGAAGTTGATTACTTTTCAAAGTTAAACTTAAACCTCGTCGCGCTGCTGTTGCTGATTGAAGTTTTTTCACCTGACCGGGGGTCAGAGTTACACTAACGTGATCGTATGGCATATTAATAATCACTTTTATCTAAATTTAGAATTTGTTACATGTTCTCTACGGGCGCGTCAATAACTCTCATTCTACCACTGATACCTTCCAGGATCATTGTTCTATCACTGAGAATTACTGCGAATACCTTATATAAATTATTTCCTGTTCGAATTCTAGCTTTGAAATGAATATCGACGACGGATTGCTTTATCAAATCGAGATGTTCCAAGGAAAAGTAATAAATAGGATAAAGTTTATTAAAATCTAGTTGTGATATTTGCAATCCAGTATCGATATTTTGATCGCGACCCATGAAACTTAACAATCGATGATATGCGCGAGCTGTCGAATAATTTTCAAAATTGATGGATATTTCCTCGGATGGCTCCTGTTGGCCATTTACTCTCAGTGACACGTTTGTTGCGCTGATATTATCGAATATCATGTGGCTATATAATTGATGATATCTTCGTGTATGCAAAAAAGCGACAAAGATATGACGTGGCGCAGAGGTACCTTGCTGCGATGCAATGCGCCAAGTAAAATCACCATCAATATCAGTAGTTGTGGAATCTGTTGTTGTTGTTAGCCATGACATGATAGATTTACCACCTTGATTCATAAATGATAATAATTTTTCTTCCACGATTAATGATGGAGTCATCGCTGGCATCCACAAGGTAAATTTTAGTAATCTTACCCTACCTCCATGATTCGTGGTATCATTTGCACCTACCACGTTCGTTTGGTAATTGATATCACCTTCTCGCCAAATAGCATCATTACTATCTGCTTTTCTAATAAATGTTACGGTATGCTTTGCTCCGTAAATAACTTTTCTAAAATGTCTGCAAAATCCAAATATATGAGATAACGGAATAGCACAAGAGAATTTTCTACGTATATCCCACAACATGGATTTTCTCGTGGCAAATCCAAGATTATAATCAGAATTAGTGCCGAGGGGAAGATCCTGAATAGCTGCGGGGGCTGGATTGGGAGCGGTGCGATCGTTGGGTTGTCTAATATCAAGCGGTCTACTATCGGGACGATCAGAATTATCTTTGGCAAACATCATACCCGGACCAGCTGATCTGGTAAAATCATCCGAGTATCTCGCTAGACCTATTATCGTTGTTGCTAAATCAACATCATTGGTAATTGACTCAATCTCTTTTCCATCAATCATGTAAGTGGCGCTCTTGAATAATGCCATAATACCGTTATTAACAAATCCGACTCTAAAATCTGCTCCATAGAGAGTAACGCCGTCATCTCTAGTAATTTCACCGGTAACTTCGATATATGCCTCAGATGGAAGAAAATATCTTGTTGTATCGTGAACTTGAATTTCCAGGCGATTATCAGTATTTGGTGTAACTGTGTCGTACGAGAAATACTGGAAATCTCGCATTGATGTATCCCTACTTACTGATTCATCCATGTCAAATACTTCATTTGACACTTGTGAGAACATTTATTATTAATAATATCGTCTAAAACGAAGACCATCGCCTGAAACAAAACTTGTATTTGCTAGATTTGTCCTAGCAACATCCTGCGCTAGATTTGTCTTAGCAACTTCCTGTGCTAGATTTGTTATAGCAGCTTCCTGTGCTAGATCATTTATTTTTTTATTTGCCGCATCATTTATGGCCTTACTGACTTCGGGTGGCATTTCGCTGGTAATGGGTAATTTGACGGGTTGCTTTTTACGTACTAAACTTAATATTTTATCTTTGATAGCGTTGAAGCCTTTACTGGCCAAATTACCGATACCAGAAATGGCAGTCTCGCCGATCTTTCCTATCGCTTTCAACCCAAATTGCTTAATCACGGGTCCAATTTTAGGTATTACTCGCGTGACAAGACTTCCAACGATATCGCCGAATCCATTACCGTGAATATATTTGTATACTGGCAATCTAGAGTTTACTACGCGAACCAGTGTTGGTCTGCGTTGATTTTTGTGAATAATCATATTATTTCAATTATGTTGATTTAATCGATAAGCTCATCGACAAACTCCTTATAAATGTGAGAATCGATGATACCACCACGGAATAATCGCTGACAAATATCTGATGCTTCGTTGACTATCTCACGGGAGTTATTTCCGGCTCGCTTTCCTCCGATTAATACTTCGAGGCGAGATACATCATTGACAACACTGTCAGGGCAAACTGAATATCCACTTCCTTTTCTTTCCTTTTTTGTTTCTGGAGATTCCAATGGCGTTACGTGAAATACTTCATCTGACGGCGTTGAAGATAACCCTGACGACGATGACCTCGGTGGCAAATCCCCTGCAGGACTATCTTGTTTAGGATATTTTTCCCTTATAGTAAGAAGATTACTAATATAAGCCTTTTCAGGAGTACCACTACTTTCAGGTGGCGAACTTTTAGGTGGCAAAATTTCCTTACCTGTAGGTAATGAAAGGAGAGTGGGACGAGGAGGAAGAGGTTGTAATAAAGTAGAAATTTCTTCAGGTGATGGTTCGAGTTTGGGGTATATTAATTTAGAAATAAGTTCCTCTGTTGGATTATAATATTTTTTAGGACTATCTTTTTTAGGTGTTGCTGAAATTGATGTTCTTGTTTTTCCTTGTGATAACTTTACTCTCTGTTTATGAACATCTTCTGTAAATTTCTCAAAATCTTCATCGGAATATCTTACTGGTTTTCCTAAACTACCAAAATACATCATCGCATACCAATCAATTGTGTTAACTTTATCAGCATCAAATTCTTTTCGCAAAAATAATCTTTTATTTTCCGTAGAATCATCC
Source organism: Sinohyriopsis cumingii (assembly GCA_028554795.2). NCBI lineage: Eukaryota > Metazoa > Mollusca > Bivalvia > Unionida > Unionidae > Sinohyriopsis > Sinohyriopsis cumingii. The sequence goes on along the minus strand of CM068826.1, from coordinate 131,815,693 downwards.
GCAGCCATTTGAACTACTGAATCATAGTTGCGAGTTAAATGCAACATGTTTGTATTCAAATAATTATCCGCTGTTACACTAGGATCAATTTTAAACACACTACTAGCCGGTGATGATTTATATTTAGGTACAATTATCGGTTCATCACTCTGATCTTTTTTCCTTCTTGATTTTCTTTCCTTTTTCTGAGGTGAAGTTTTTTCTTTTGGTCTAGCTCCTAATTCCTCTGGTTGAAATATTGGCTCCTGTGGTTGAATATCTTCCTGTGGTGCTGCTTTTCTTCCTCGTGTTTTAGTTTTTTCTTTTCTTTCTTGTTGTTTTCTTTCTTTCTCTTGCTGTTTTCTTTCTTCTTTTTCCTGTTGTTTTCTTTCTTTCTCTAGTTGTTTTCTTTCTTCCGCCTCTTGCTTATTATATCTTTGTGTATCTCTTGCTGTTTCTAAAAATCTTCTGTAACGCGGATCCGCTGTCTTCCTTATTGATGTTGTTTGTGTGTAAATTTTATATACCATATCATACCAACTATCGCGAGTTGCATATCTTTTTTTCCCCACTGCAGTCAAAAATTCAGTTCGACTACTAAAATATTCCTCCGCAAATTGGCCAACCTCATCTATATTATACAATGTCGAGAGGGGCTGCGATATTATTTCCCATCCCTCATCGGTGAAATTTTCTCTTAAATTATCGATATTAAACTTCCCTTTTATCATTGAGATTTTTCTTCCTCCCGGTTTTCCATCTCCAGGTTTTCCTCCATCAGTAATTGCAAGTTGTTGCGCCGCTGCTGCTATTGCTAATCGCTCGGGTAATGTTCGTGATTGATCCTCAATACCTTTCAACATAGGAAAGATTCCACGTTTTCTAGCATCTGGATCTTTTTCGTCGCCATATACAACCTGCTCAATTGTTCCGGTCACTGGCTTCAACCATTTTGCCGAAGTTTCTGAAATTCCATGTTGCATATCTTCGTAATCACGAACATTTCTCTTAAATAATTGTTTTGTCGGAATGAACTTCTTTAATGTCGCTAATTGCTCTCGTGCTAATCTGGCCGAATGAGGTTCTCCAACTGTGCTAACTTTTCGACTCATCTTATTTTCAACAATATTGTTTTATTGTGAAATAAAATTAGTATCCGCAGTCGGAATTTGCACCATAATTCAATTATGGCAAACAAATTTTACAATACCCCCCCCCAAAAAATGCTGTTTTTTTTTATGTCTGAAAATGCACTTTGGGTTGAAATTTTGCGGATTATTTTGCGTAGGAGACGTTATTTCTGCTTTCTGAGGCTTCTACGGATAAATGTTTGGTAGGAGGGTTAAATTTATCTGAGCCACCTGGTCTGTACACCCTCCCTGCTGCTTAGATGGCTATCCCGACACAAAAACAAAGTAGAGCATACATACAATATAGCATATACATAAATAGCACACATGGGATATTAGGACACCTCTAGCCAAGGTCAACTAAAAAGAATAGGGAAGGAATCCCGAGCTAGGTGATTGAAACCTATTCGGATGAACAACCCTATAGAATACACTAGGGAAATAAAAAATACAGTCAAAAGTCTTAAAAATCTTTTTGACCGAAATTCTTTTGAATGAAGTAGACAAACAGCACATCTGAGGGGGACACAATTACACATAACACACCTTTTATTTTTTGGACAAGTGGGGGGGGGGCGGGCATCTGCCTGGTGCCCCCCCCAAAAAAAAAAACATAGTTACGATGTCGTAGCCTCAACTTGATTTGTTGTGTTTGAGGCTATGAACTAATCCCACCATATCATGTAATGGAGCACACACAAAAAAATCATCACTAAAGTCAGAAAAACAAAGTGTATAAATCTACTACATAAGTATAATCATGTTGTGAAAGAAGTTTGGCTTATTTTGAATTTATTAAGCCCTTACACGGTAAAATAAATTGGCATGGTTACACTAACCTCACCGTGTACGCCATGGCAGATTACGCGAGACTCTCGCCGTGACCCCTTTCTACATAAGGCTTGCCAGACCATATTTGGATATACTACGCTATGTTATTATCAATCAAGTGGCAAATAATCGCTTCTTGGTGGAATTTCAAAGTTGCCGATAAACCGTATTTACTTTTAATGCGCATAATTTCTGACTCAAACAGCGCCAGATTTTTACTATGATTTGTTTACGTTTCCAAATAAGGCCTCAATGCTCCATTGGCAAGTATATGCTCATGTCCACGAGGTAGGAGTAAGGGTACTAATAGTAGTACTAGTCAAAACACAAACAGCCCTGATCCAGTTCATCGCCAACAGCTGATTCATACGCCTGCAACCTTGACTGTGATTGTAATCAGTCCAAAAGAAACCCAAGCCAATATGACTCTGATTGTAATCAGTCTAAAGGAAACCCAAGCTGTTTATCATCCCCAAAATCTCAGATTTTAATTAATGCAGAGTTTTAGCATTTTGAATCTCTCTCTCTCTCTCTCTCTCTCTCTCTCTCTCTCTCTTTGGTGTTTGTATCCGTAGCATGTATATTTCATGTAGTGGCCAGAACTATCTTGTGAGCATACAATGCAGTGTTTTACCGCTCATTACAGTAGCAAAAAACAGCACGATTTCGAGTTAATAGCGTATGTTTGTTAAGGAAATAATTATAGGCTGCACATCGATTCACTGTCGATGAGCAAACATCAGCAGTATTTGCAAACTCCGGTAAGCCTTTCCCTGCAACTCACCACCCCAAGGGAAGAACTTTGTTTCTTTCTTACATTTTAAATCAGTATGTCTGCAACTTAATTACGTGTTCTATCCGGCCCTCATGGCAAATTAAAACAGCACAGAAATCTGGCCCGTGAACAGTAATTAAATTAAAGAAATTAGTGTTTGCGGCCCTCTAGTGGACCCTGGCCCTTGGCCGAAAAACGTTGTGCACCCCTGGTTTAGTCAATGATGGCTTTATGAATAGAAATATTTCTCAGGAGTAAAAACAAGCCATAGAGTATGATCGTATGCCTTTAAAGACGGAAATAGCAGAAGGAAATTGAGGGTCATGGGTATAACCAACTATTTGGAAGTTAGGTACCTTCTTTCTTATATAGTATGATACAGAAGGTCCTATGTTATAACTGGTCATGGAGGTAATCTGAAGTATTTTTGTCACTCTGTATGATTTTTTTCTCAACAGCAAGCTCGATTCGAGCACCTGTGCTTCCAATACTCCATGTTGCACAATCACAGAAAGTGATGCCATTATTTAAGTGAATGAGCATCCAGACTTTCGGACGACAATATAATGTACATGATACAGATATATAGACTCAAACAGTGTTTCAACGAAACAAGAATGAAACTCGAAAAGATGCAGAAGCTGAAAATGAACATTTATATAACTCTGACTGTAAAGAACGAGGTAAATAAAACCTAATTAAAGTCATGACAAAGTATTGCATTTGCATGCCTTGGGACCATGGTACTTGTTTTGGTATTAGCGTTTCCATGCATTGGGACCATGGTACTTGTGTTGGTATTAGCGTTTGCATGCATTGGGACCATGGTACTTGTGTTGGTATTAGCATTTGCATGCCTTGGGACCATGGTACATGTGTTGGTATTAGCATTTGCATGCCTTGAGACCATCTTACTTGTTTTGGTATTAGCGTTTGCATGCATTGCGACCATGATCTTTGTGTTGGTATTAGCATTTGCATGCATTGGAGCCATCATACTTGTGTTGATATTAGTATTTGCATCCCTTGGGACTATGGTGGTATTAGCATTTGCATACCATGGGACCATGACACATGAGTTGGTATTAGCATTTGCATGCCTTGGGGCCATGATATTTGTGTTGGTATTAGCATTTGCATACCTTGGGACCATGGTACTTGTGTTAGTATTAGCATTTGCTTGCTTTTGTACCATGATACTTGTGTTGGTAATAGAAAACTGATCTAGATTCTGGCTCTGTAGAATGTAGAAAAATACCTAATGACTTGAGAGAGTTTCAGACTAAGACAGATGAATTGCTTGAGTGTACATGGGTCATTATGAACTAAATATAAACTCTGTCAATATTCGTAAACATAAATAAATATCCAGCATCACATCAACAACCACCATCAGAAAGTGGGAAAGCAAAAGAAAATCCACGGGCGTGCAATACGATGCACAGACGTGTAAGGTAAACGTGTTTTGGGTCGGACAGTAACAGAAGCTGCAAATACGTGCAATGCAAGCTCGTATTGGGTGGGAAAGAAACAGAAAATCCACACACGTGCAATGTAAGCGTGTACTGGGCAAGAAAGCAACAGAAAATCCACAGACATGCAATGTAAGCGTGTATTGGGTAGGAAAGCAGCCAAAATTCACAGAATACAATGGCATGTTAACCAAGGCAGTCTCGATCGCAATACAAATATGAAAAAGGAATCGATAAAACAATGGTACGTACATGAAAGACGTGATGTACGTACTTGAAATTATAAATATTAGATACATCACTCTAGATACAACGATAATACATGCACATCAGTTAAATATAATTATCATAATCTTTGAGATATGTATTTTGGGTGTCTTACTGCCAAAGGAATTAAATCTCACTGTCCAAGCCAAGGTTTTAATGTCTCTTCATCAAGCTCGCAAAGAAAAAACCTAAAAGGGCCGTCCATTTAGTACGTACGCATGGAGGGGGAGGGGTAACCCAAATGCATACGCATGCGTATGGGGGGGGTGTCTACTGATAATGTACGTACGCATAGAAAACGGATTGGGGGGGGGGGGTGAAACCTCGATAATAATTTGTCTAATACATAACCTGTTGGACTGGGTTCAGTTGGCGTTTGAATTATAGCGGACACTAGACAAACATTTTAAAGTTACGCAGCTTATTTCTTTGATGCAGCCAGACCTTCAACGTCTTTGGACTATCTGTTTTATTAAATACGTTAATATTATTAATCCTTGATCGTTTCTGAGTGGATTAAATACAGGCCGTTCTATAGAATTGGGGGGCGCCCCGAGTGGCCGAGTGGTCTAAAGCGCTCTCCGTTACGGATCACTGCCATCTCACCTCTGTCTGCGTGGGTTCGAGTCTAGGATTCGGCCAATGTGGGTATGTGAGAAAGCTTGCCAGTAGCTTCTCGTGGGTCGGTGGTTGTTCCCGGGGTTTTCCCGGGTTCTTCCTCCACCATTAATACTGGCCGCCATGCATAGCCTATCGTGTACTGAAAAATGGCGTTAAACCCAACAACAACAACAACAACATAGAATTGGGGATGGGGAAGATGCGTCAAGTGTACTTACGCAGGTGGGGGGTGTGTGTAAAAAAAAGTATGCATGTGTACAGGGAGGGGGAGGGATCAGGCTTTGCCAGATTTTTGCGCACGTACTAAATGGATGGTCCAAAATCTGTCCTCTATTCTACACCAATTGGGAAAAATGTACACTGTATACTTTTTAGCTTGGAATACAAAAGTGTGCAACTTATCAACTTAAATGTAAGATATCTTACCAAAACACTGATGCACTAAGACTTACGATACAAAACGAATGCAACCAGTAATTCGACTGTGAGAAACGTTTCTTGATTGTAATATGCTCAACTGTTATTTCTGCACGTGAGGATGGATAGTCATGTACGTTTCGAACAGTGTAGCCTGCAGGAGAAGAACTGATTAAAACATATCCAATTTAGAATCAATATGGATCGAATTAAGTTTCATCAGTAGCAACTCTATTTATATATGCTTTGCTTACCGGCCTGAAAACTCTCTTATCATGGACTGACCAATTCGATAATGACTTTAATATTGATGTTGTTTGTTTTTTTCTCCGATACAAACACAAAATGGCTTTATGTGATACGACTGCACGAGCTTTGCACAGGTAATCAATGTTCCAACATGAGTAACAGTATGTACAGAGCTGGATCGGTGGACTGGATCGGTGGAGAGGGGAAGGTCTGGGGCGCGCACACACACACACACACTTGTCACTTGAAATTTTACCATTGTTTAATTCTTGGGCACATTTATTGGGTATTATGCACACTTTGAGCATATGGACACATAGACTTTCTGCTTTGGTGCTCTTTCGAGAAAAGTCAGGGCCCTTTTGAAATTTAGGAAACCCCCCTCCCCAACACTTGACCTGGTCCGGCATTGCTGTATCTTCTACCCAGATCGATCACATCTACATTACCTACCCTGAGAATTTCTATGAGATTAACGTCCCTTGTTTCTCTATTGGCCGTCCCTATCACATATGTACCAAAAGCAACAAAACAAAAGCAATTCACATTCCTATGCGCATTACCGAAACTTGATTTTTGTGTGTGCTGAAAACGAATTTCTCCGTGAATAGTCTCAAAATATTAGCTCATTAACTTTCTCTTAAAGAGACCAGGATTATTATTCTTCTATCTGAAATCACCTTTCTCTTACTGTCCTGAATAAAAAAGGCTTTCATGCAAAGCAAAATAATTAAACCATTAGAACAACCAGAATGGTATACTAATTAAAACTAAATCACTGAAGCGCGACGAAATCGACCCTTCTGTCATAAATGTAATGAGTTTACTAATTATCGTTTGTAGCTGAACAAAGTCAAATCTATCACTGTAAAACATAAACGCTTCTTTTCAAAGAAGCCCTCTCTTCAAACTCTGATATCAGATTCAGATGGAATCACTTCCGATAACGAACTTTATAGAAACCAGTACTTCTAAGTTAGTGTGAAAGTATAGTTCGTAGCACTATTTACACCGATGGTATACGGTATTGCAGACTTAATATTTCCCAAATATATGACAGGTCTAATTTTGCAGTCTAACACAAACTTACTGCCATCGTGAATGAAAGGGTATCCAATCATGTTAGTTTTAATATCCACCTAATTATATGAACTGATACTATTGATATTATCAACAAAATAAATACTAACGAATCAGCGGGTGGAGATGGAATTCACCACAATATCGGTTTTATCGATCTCTGAGTCACAGTAGTGATTGAAGTATCACTTCCTCTAAATTTCCAGTGCTATTTAATTTAGCAAATGTAATCGGTAATTTATAAAAGAAAAGAAAAGAATGACCCATCCAACTATCGATTAATTTCTATTCTATATGTACACTCTAGAAAAGTTTTGAAACAACATGTCAGCAAGTTTATTTTTGAATATCTTGACAAGCATCAACTTCTCCATAAATCACAATCTGGTTTCCGACGAAAACATTCATGTCAAATGGGATTAACGAAACATTTAGATCAGTGTCCACAAACGAACGAACCGGACAAACTTACTGGCGCAATCTTCATTAATTTAAAAAGAATTCTATTTGGTTGACTAGTTGGTGCTCATTAAAACAAAAAACTTTCCGCCGCCAAGTTTTCTTCAAACTCTGTTACATGGTCCACGTCATATCTCGGTAACAGAACCCATGTTGTTTGTATGGGAAATATACTTACGTTTCGGGTCATATTTAATTGGTGTTCTTCAAGGATCTATGTTAGAGAATCTTCTTTATCTACTGTTTATCAATGATTTTTTACTTGTATCCAAAGTTCTCCAACACAGATCTTTTCGCTGACTCTACACTGCTTTCATCTTGTACATCTCTTGACTCCGAAGAAAACTAACCTCAAATCGACCGCAACAACGTATCAGTTTGGTGTCTAGAAAACAGAATGCATATTAATGCATCTGAAACGAAATGCGTGACAATCGGAACATATCAGTTCCCATCCACTGATATGGATTTACTTCTAGCTCAGAATGACTTATACATGTCTAATGTTAAAACAAAAAACAAAAACTCCTTGGCATCTGCACTGATCAATACATCATCTGGAATACACATATCAATCAAATAAGTGAAATGATCGTCAAAAGAGTAACTCTGGTAAAATAACTAAACAATGTTGTACCACCCCAATAGCTTGAGCTTTATTTTTTTGATATATACTACCACTAATAGACTGCGAAATAGGGAGACACATCCAATTATAATCTGTCAAGAACTGACAAACTCCAGAAAAGTAACAAATTCATAAATTTCCTATTAAGACTGCCTCTAATAAACTGTTTTCATGTCTACATTGTCTACCTATACGAAAACGTATTCTGTATTTTAAATTAAATATGACATGCAAGTCCATAAGCGATCTTTCTCCAGATTATATATCTAATCTAACCAAGTATCAGCTACTCTGCGTAATCCCAGATCAACAACTAACAACGAACCCACGATTCCGAGATCGAAACCCAATATTTTCAAAAGCTCTTTTACAGTTTCAGCACGTGCTTTTGGGAATTTTTTACCTCTGAGGATACGTAGCTTCAAATTTCCTTGCTTCTTTTACAACCTGATTAAAGAAATTCTTACTTGTCCAGCTGGAATGATGTATTAAACCCTCTCAATACAGAGTTGTATTATTGTGTCCAAAAAGAAAGTGTGCATGTTTCATTCTGTTTATGTATGTAAAAGTTGTGAAATGTGCGTACCTGTTTAGTATATTGTTCATATATGTTTCTCTTGACCACTATAGTTACACATATTAACTTATTTTGAATCTATGTGAGTCACTTTAAAAAGAATATAACACAGGCTATTTAAACAAAATTGAAGACCACATGTCAGATGGGTCTTCCATGACCAAATGTGTTATTCTCATTAAATAAAGATTATTATTAGTATTGTTATTTGCACAGACAAAATCAAGACATTATTGAATATATTGCTAAAATGGGTGTAAATGCTATTACTGAGCTACTATCTGTGACAGCTTGAAATTTAGTAATTGATCAAGGATATCATTTATTTATTATCTAAGCTTTCTATATTCTCCACTCAGTAATACCTCATCATCTCATTCGAATTAATTCTTGTAATATGCGCAAGACCATGATGCATGTTTATTGTGCTTTGCTCATTTGCCACAAATGTGTGGATTCTTCTGGAGGGTTCTATTCTATTATATCAACTCCAACTTTCATTAGGAGATATTGATTAATGCAAGCTGGTAATGGAACCTGCCATATCAACGATTCCCTGGCTATAACCGTATGAAAGTATTTACCGGTTAATTTAAATCCCGGTTTAACTTTTACATCTAAAGATTTTCCTGGAATTGTCGCCTTCTTCTAAAACCGTACGTGTCAATACGAGGAAAGCCTCCACACCCACCCCGTTCATATGCACGTTCTTGTTGCACAAGTTTCGTCATTGTTTTAATGTTTTAAACAAGCATCCAGAGAGCGCGTGCAATGCATTTTTTTTATAATGTGGCAGATATTATGTAAATATAGATTTACTGTTATTATCGAAGACTTTCAACTGCTTTTCTTGCAGATGCAGAATGATAAATACTTTTACCTACAATCTGATTAAAATCATATCTCCTCTATCCTATCTGAAATTTGACGACGACCGCTTAATGATCATGTTCTGGTGACCTTTGAAACAGCCAATGGAAAAGCGGCTTTCAAAAATCTGAAAGTGAATAAAATCGTTCATGCTCTTCTTCCACCCTGTTCAGTTTCCAAACACGAAGATATAAGACTCCATCTGAATGGTTGATAAAGTTAGCGATTATGGTAATAACATAGGTTATCAGAATAAGACCCCTCAGCGATCGCTGTCAGATCTTCACGTGTGACAGTGGAGATCTGATTTTAATCAGATTGGTAATGTCTATAGACTCGTAGTTGCCCATGTTCATTAGAATAATTAACAAGAAAGACCTAACTCAGCCGGTCATATCTGTTGAGAAGGCAATATAGTGTTGCCCAGGTTCATTATAGTAATTACCAAGAAAGAACCGCCCTAACCCAGTCGGTCATATCTGCTGAGGATGCAATATAGTGTTGCCCAGGTTCATTATAGTAATTAACAAGAAAGAATCGCTCTCACCCAGTCGATCATATCTGCTGAGGAGGCAAAACAGTGTTGCCAATGTTCATTATAGTAATTACCAAGGAAGAATCACCCTAACAAAGTCAGCCATATCTATTGAGGAGGCATATAGTATCGACCATGTCCATTAATCCCGACACGTCACATCTCGCGGCAAATTTCGTTTTGTCTCAATAATAATTTTCGATGACTTCATAAATGACAGTCAAATTTGGTATGAAGCGTTACATCTAGAAATTCTAGCTCTAAACTCCATTTCCGCTATATTTCGTCTATATTATCACCACAAAGCGAAAGGAAATGAGTGAAAGTAGGATTGACTGGTTGTTTGGCTTATACCTTTGTCCTTCAATTTCATCTGCGCTCAAGAAATATTGAATGACTTTATGAATTGAACTCGACATTGTCGTAAAGTTTACATAAAAAGATCTTCATCAGCTTAAATTTACACTTTTCTTTCTGGCAAAATGTTAAGGAGTAATGACCCATATTTAACTTAGAACATTGATTTTGATTTTGTTACCGATCAGTAACTTTTGATTTACTTATGGAATGAAGTCAAATTCGTAATGAGGTTATGATTATTGCAACGTATTGGCGATGGTATACTAGGCGTATGGGCACATTTCTAGTGTAACTCTAAACTCACATTTTTGTGTTCATTTCCTTTTCGTGTAAGACCACGTAGTGAAATATATACTTTATAATGGACACATGTACACTGTACTAACACACTTTATAATATTTATTTTCCTTTTATTCTCCCAAACATATTTTATTCATATACATTGTGCTTGAATGCTATTTATACTAAATACATGTGAGTGGCTAACTTCCGTTCATTATGTACTGCATGCTAAGGTAGGAAGAGAGGCTATCGCATTTACTTGCTTTTCTCCTTCCTTTGAAAATAAAATGACAAGTTTAAACTGCTTTGCACTCATTGCAACTCGTTTTAATCATCCTGGGAGCAAGGATGCTTGCTGTGGGGCAATGAAGCATATATGGAGCTTCGACGTAAAGATCCGATATGGCAGAATAGTTAGTGTATTGTGCACATTGAAAGATACCTTAGGAATAGCCAAATTCATAGCATTGTTTGCGCTGTATACAATAAGCAAAACGTACAATGAATGTTGATCTGGAGTGTGGCAATTTCTTTAAGCTTTTTGATACTCATTGGTATTACATTACACACTGATGGAAGCCTTTCATTGGTATTACACTGCTAACTGATGGAATCTTTTCATTGGTATTACATTGTTATTGATGGAAGCCTTTCATCGATATTACATCTGCTTGCTAATGGAAGCCTTTCATTAGCAATATATTGGTATTACATTGTTTACTGACAGAAGCCTTTCATTGGTATTACATTGGTATTACATTGTTACTGATGGAAGCCTTTCATTGGCAATACATTGGTATTACATTGCTTACCGATGGAAGCCTTTCATTGGTATTACATTGCTATTGATGGAAGTCTTTCATTGATATTACATCTGCTTGCTAATGGAAGCCTTTCATTGGCATTACATTGGTATTACATTGTTTACTGACAGAAGCCTTTCATTGATATTACATTGGTATTACACTGCTAACTGATGGAAGCTTTTCATTGATATTACATTGCTTATGAAACCCTTATGTACAGCAGACGAGGAGAGGGCATTTCTGTACGATAATGAAAGTATTAAGCTTATGGTTTAAATAGTGAAACTTTCTGCTTTAGCATCTAATTTAATTCAGGGGATGACTTCTAACATGTCATTTCTTTGAGTCGTCGTTTGTATGGAACGCGTCACAAGCACAACATAAATTATTTGCAGAATATGAATTATGTAGTAAAGAGGGGGCACTTTTCAACCACACCGGTTCGTACCGTTGCTTTATAATAATAATAAAAATAATACAATGGATGGCACATTTCCCACTTCTTCTGCGACCTATTTAAGAATCGACACTGACATTGCAAGATTCACTTCGCATTGAATAATAAATTTAGCACTGATGTTTAGCTCAGAGATTCTATCTATTAGGCTTAGATACAATTTGACTTACTATTCTATCCTTAAGGAATGCCAGATCGTTTTGTAGCGTTATCGCTGGACATGGCCATGCTCGCACTCACTTAATATGCAAGAACAAGCGCTAAATGAAATAATGCTCTCTTATTGGTCGAGGAAAATGACGTACTGAGTCAGCTAATAGCCCCAGTTTGGTCGACCAGTGTAGGTATGGTGTCGATTCGTACATGCCCGGCCCTAGGATGTGCGGGGACCAAGACAGCAATCGGGGAGCAAGATAGCAAGCGATGAGCGGGGCCCCAAGCAAAAAAATTGCATTGCGGCGTTGATTTCCTGAAAGCGCGGGGCACAAGGCGGTTGCCTCGTTAGCCTTGCCCTAGGGCCGGGCCTGGATTCTTAAATAGGTCGCATGAGAAATGTAAATAGTGTGTTCCTTTGTATTATTTTTATTGCTATAAGTAAATTCTGAGCAACGACGCGAACCCTTATGATTTAAGCCATGCCACCGTGGTCAAATAATGCATCAGCCTTATCGAAGACTCTTCCTCTAATATTTAGAATCTAAGTACAGTCAAACCCACTTATCTCGACCTCGGTTATCTCGAGAACTCGTGTATGTCGAGCGTTATCGTCCGGTCCCGAAAAAATCCTTCTTTCTTATGCTATTTTCCCCTTTTATCTCGACTCCTGTTAAGTCAATAACCCCGTTATGTCGGACATAAGTTTTGGTCCGAAGTAACATGTGGACCCGCTTAATTCATTATAGTGGAATCCCATTCCAATATCATCGCAGTTAATAAGTGTTTTTTAAAGTTGGTGCAAGTGTAAGGGGCCATCCATTTAGTACGTACGCATGGAGGTGGGGGGGGGGTAACCCAAATGCATACGCTCTTGCGTAAGGGGAGGGTCTACTGATAATGTACGTACGCATAGGAAACGGTGGTGGGTGGGGATGAAACATCGATCATAATTTGTCTAATACGTAACATGTTCGACTGGGTTCAGTCGGCGTTTGAATTTTAGCGGACACTAGACAAACTGTTTCAAGTTACGCAGCTTATTTCTTTTATGCAGCCAGGCATTTAGCGTCGGTGGAATGTTTTATTAAACACGTTAATATTATTAATCCTAGCTTATTTCTTTTATGCAGCCAGGCATTTAACGTCGGTGGAATGTTTTATTAAACACGTTAATATTATTAATCCTATGGTAAAGGATTAATAATATTAACGTGTTTAATAAAACATTCCACCGACGTTAAATGCCTGGCTGCATAAAAGAAATAAGCTGCGTAACTTTAAACAGTTCTGCGTGGATTAAATATAGGTCGTTCTATAGAATTGGAGGGGGGGGGGGGTGCGTCAAGCGTATGTACGCAGGTGGGGTGAGTGCAAAAAAGTATGCATGTGTACAGGGAGGGGGAAGCGGTCAAGCTCTGCCAGATTTTTGCGTACGTACTAAATGGATGGCCCCTAAGCCTTCGACCGTCCGAAGGGTCCCGAGTGGCCGAGTGGTCTAAAGCGCTCATGGATCACTGTCGTCTCACCTCTGTGTGGTTTCGAGTCTCGGATTCGGCCAGTGTTGGTATGTGAGATAGCTTGCCAGTAGCTTCTTGAGGGCCGTTGGTTCTTTCTGGGGCTTTCTCGGGTTTTTCCTCCACCGCTGATACTGGGCCCCATGAATAGCATATCCTATGCTGAAAATGGCGTTAAACTCTAAAGCAACAACATCAACCGTCCGCGTGGCTAAATCACGTGACTAGCAATTATCCATAAATAGAAATGGGCAAAATTCTAAACTTAGCTGGACCACCCTACAATGAACACATGGTTATTAACTTGTTTTAAACAAGAGTAAACTGTATTTAAAAAATCCATAGCGTCCATTATTTTATTTAATGAAGTTGAAGACTGCTGTGCAATAATTACAACGCAAACGATCATAGCAAACAGTGACTGTTTGGATTAACGTTTGTGAAATAAAAAAGATTTTTTTACAAAAATTTTATTGATTTTATCTTGAATCCAATATCAAAAGCCGTGCAATCCATCAAAGTTAAACGCCAACTCCGCTGTTGCCGACGGTCACTGATCAAAGTCGGGAGGGATATGGAACTAAACTGTATGAATAGAATATGTCGGCTTAATACAGAATTTAATGTTGAGACAGTTAACTTAAAAGACTTTAAACATTTTACAGTCTTTCGGTACAGGAATACCAACAGCCTCATCTTCTTCCAGTATAGAGGCAAATTTTATCAGTAAAAACGGGCATGCCGGTGTAAAGGAACCTCTCATAATCGACAAAAGCGATCGATTTTCACGCACAATTTTGGTCAGTTACATTTTGCTACTAGTTAAAGTCAACACAAACAAAAGAACATTTTTTAAAGTACAGTCCTACATATTACTTTTTTTCTTCTGCTTCTTTCACTATCTTCGCTGATGATTCTTAGTGCACGCCGTTTTAATCTGGAGATCACTTTCTAGTGCAGCAAGCATTGATGATAAACATCTGGACGACATCGTACTGAGCTCAATGGAAATCGCGTGAGAGCTCGCGAGATATGCTCCCTACATTGCATACCGCTATACGAATAGTGGAGTACAATGCAGGGAGTATACGAAGCAGGGAACCAGACTATGCCTATGTTCGAAGTATACACGATGCCGTCCCTCATCCAAAGCATTGGATATTAAATAAATCCTGAACGCATTATGCTAATCTTTTGCGTCAACCCCTCCCCCCCCCCAAAAAAAAACACACACACACAAAAAAACTCGCACGGAAACAAAACGTGTGTCAATTTTCTGCAGCGTGCGTCCCTGACGCACAAATGTGCGTAAAAGGAAAAGTCTTATAACAACATATATCAAGCACAACCCAACATCGCTATCGTCACACACAACCCTAAAACGCATGTGGGGGGAAATCTTTGAATAGACCCTGCAAATTCGCACAAGGCTGCTGATATTAGTAATGCAAGAAAATCTAGAACAAAAAATAGTTTGTAGAAATGCAGCTATGCTGCACACTTTATATCTGGATCAGGATTTTCGTATCTGGATCTGGATCTTCCTATCTGGATCTGTTGTAAAAGAAAGGCACGTGCTGCCTAGTCCATTGGTTTCCTTTGTGACGTCATGATTTCCTGACACACCAAAATCTAACTAGAGTTGAAAGAATCCCATGCTAAACATAAATGTGCGTCTGTTGATTTTGTCCTACGTGACCTCTATGACTGCCAGTATGAATGCTACAATGTCTACTGTTCATTTTATTTCTTATGCAACATTATTACTTGAGAAGGATATGAATTTTGGCATGAGTTTAAGTGTTGGTTCCAGTGGGATTCTGTAGTTGACGATAAGTAGTCCATTACAAGCGTGTGTTTGTTTCTTCTTTTGGGGTGTGTATGTGTCTCCAGGTATGTTAATTAGCTATATTTTTACTAACAGGTGTGACATATCAATATAATCAGCTATATAATCTATTAAAAAATAATAACTTGGAAAAACCAGCTGTGGTAGAATTACACTATATCTCGGATAGTCGACTAGAAAAACCATGTTAACGGATCGCATCCATGGACAAGTCGATAAGCAAGGGGTCTTGTTCCAATGCGCTAGCTATGACATGTTCTTTTTCTCGCCACGCACAGGACAACGCACGCAATGGGAAGTTACTCTCTGAACTAGTACCATTTATGTGCCGGAACCCATGGAAAATCTTTAAAGAATTAATTATTCTAATTATGGATATTATATCATATAGCAGCCATGTTATTGAAACATTTCAAAATTGAAGGCTTCTTCGTTTATAAAATAGTACTAATAAACAGCCCTCCCCCCCAAAAAAACGTCTTTTTAAGTTCATGCTGAGCGTACTGTAAATGGTGAAATATGGTACAACTTTTATTCGTTCGAAGTTGTGTCAGTGTCAAAAGCTGTTCCTGGAAGCTGTCCCTGTAATGGATGACTTCCTGACCAACAAAAAAGTCTTGTAAGGCAAAGTATCATACAGCGGACTCAGCAAAAAATGTTTTGTTTGTATGTTGAGAAATACATACACAAATAACCTTGTTCTTTGTCAAAGTCGAGAAGAAGTAAAAGTAAACCACAGCTAACTCTTCCAGCTGGCATTTGTGCACTATTGACTCGGGACATTTTGCTTTTCCACACCAGCAATGTTTCTCATGAAGAAAGTTTTCCCAATATAGAACCAGTCTCGAAATCCCATAGTACAAGCACATAATTTATCGACAGACATGCAGTAAGTTTCATTGTCTGAAGTTTTGTTGCAACTTTTACAACGTAAGCAGAAACAGGCAGGTGAACAGATCTTCAGGCAACAAATATTCTTTTCCTCCTTACATTAAAGACTGCACTGAAATTTTTTATATTAAAGTTCTTGATTTTAACTTCTTGCAGTGAGTAATATCATGCCAATCCTGGACGAGTTAACACTTTGCGTCTAGAGATAAGGATTATCCTGATATATTGGCTGCTAAGGGGTGTAATCTTCCTCTCCCCACAGAGATGTTAATTGCTCTAAAAACTTGCAGGCAGGGCCGACAAGAGGGCGGGGGCAACCGGGGCAAACAATACGTTTTATTTTTATAAAAGAAAAAGTTTGTTTGAACAAGAACAAGGAGAGGCCCGGGTGTTTCTTACCCCAGGGCTCGTGATCGCTCTCTACGGCCCTGATTGCAGGTGATCGATTACATTGGCTAAACCGTCCAAACCATCTAAATTATGACACAGATTTGTTTGTCGAAAGAACCACAGCAATTTTAAAAGTTTTTTTACGAATACGAACTCAGCGAGGTCAATCTCAAAACTACAGTGACCTTTATATTTCTTCTGTGAACAAAAATGAGATAAAAGTAAAATTAAAATTCGGGAAGTTAGTCATCGACTGGTTTTCTGACGATTGTAGCATTGCAGCATCTTAACACATTAACCCCTGGAGGTTTTTGCCATTTTTGCCTGAAAATCGAGTAGGAAACACATTTTGAAAGATATTTCTGAATAGACTCGAAAACACCAAATCCCCGGTCATCTTTCAATAACATACTGCCTAGTTGTGTTAGAAACATCATTGTTCGTTGGCTATTTGACTCGTCCCTTGAGCAGACGGGTAAAAGTTGGACTTTTTTTTTTTTGGCTAAACGGAGCCATTATTTTTGTATGGAGACCACTCTTTATTCCAAATGCCCATCTTATCCTACATTTTGCAAAGGCTCATCTGTCTGTTTGCAGTTCATACCGGTTTGCCTTAATCTGAGACCTAAAAGTCTAAAATCCGGACACAAAATGGATTCCGACCACGGGCGAATTTTGCGTAAAAAAAGTCGGGTCCAAAAAATGAGATTTTTCTATCTGTATTTTGTAGTGAAACTAGATATTCCAGATTATTTGGTATCATTGTAGAGATACATCTGTCTACCTTTCTATAATACCACCCTGTCATGTTTACCCCGACCCAGAGTAGCCAGTTTGAAACATGTATAATCAAGGTAATTCTGACGGGTCATTGTTTGATGTCGAACATTGCCGAAGGCTAGCACTAATCAGTTACGTAAGACTGTTGTGGCCAGAATCGAAAAACCGGACATCGGAGTTGCGAGGCGCCCGATAGCCAGTTATCACCTAGGTGTCGAAATGTTTCCAAGATCAAAAGAAATTGCATGAAGAAGTGGGAGTGTCCTAACTTCTTTCCCCTGCAAACAGACAGACAGGTTGAACTGGCCGCTAAGACGATTGGACAGGGGCACAGCGCCACCCAATCAGAATCGAGATAGGGGGAGACCTTGATTTGGGTAGAATGATATCCCTGCGTTTTCCGGCAAAAGTTAGTTCGCTGAGAGAAATTACCCAGAGAAGAGGTTAGCGTAACTCCGAATAGCCATTCGTTATTGGCGGGAAAATCTTAGAGCGGGAAATTCTAAGTACAGAAAGCTTCAAAAGGTCAGTAGATATTTGTTCGGTCTTTGTGGAATGCGACTGCATTTTAATTGTAGGTCGTATGTATACTTTATTAGTACTAGAATCGTAGTACGAAGAATTACTTTATTTTGTTAATATGTTTGCATATTTGAAGAAATGAGTTGATATTTGTAAAGAATTATATAGCTTGCCAGCCGTCGTAAGAGTTAATATTGTAATTTACTATGTGGGTATTTTATAGTAGACTAACACATATGTTCATATGATTATAGATTTTGCCATTGTTGAATATTTGTAATGTACAGACATGCGTCTGATTTTGTCAGATTGTAGTAAGATGAGATTAAATATATGTGTGTATATACTGACGTGACGCAATGTATTGATGTCTGTATAACAATTCGCTGATACTGTGTTATTACGCCATTGTTTATCCTGCAAGAAGTGTGTGGGAATTTCGATGTGTATGCATGCGTGGCCGAAACAGTGACAGCTATCTGATGGTTAATTGTCGATATAGTGTGAGGTGAGGTTCGATAAAACATTTGTTAACGCCTTGTGGTTTTTCACAGGAAGCTTTGAGGGACAGACCAGTTAAAGTTTGGTCCCGTAGTCTCGGATAGAGAGACGGAGGAAAGGAGAAGAAGGTGAAGTTGAAGACTGGGAGCGGAATTGGAGGAGGAGATAATAAAAGGAGAAGAAAGGAGAAGTTGAAGTCTGGAGCGAAGCTGGAGGAGATAGTAGAGAGGAAACAGAGACAAAGGAGGAGTTAGAGGAAGGAAAGAAGGAAGAATCAGCGGGAAGAAATAGATGAGTAGATGCAAGGACAGGGGGAAAATCGAACTCACACTGTAAATCACGGGATGAATTAGTCTGTCACTTGGTCGAGGGAAAGACGAGTGATTGGAAGTTATCGTTTTTAAATTATCACATTTATTAAATTGTTATTGATTGAATTTCATCTTCGTGTTCTCTATAATTTAACCGTCGGCATTGCTGACTGGGGGCTCAGAGCTGTAAATCTACATCATCACTAATTTAACTTTCTAACCTAACGAGCCAGGGTGGAACTTTCAATTTAATTTAATTAAATTATATTGGGAGAACCCCACCCCAATACGACAGAACGCCACAGTGGGCGCTCCGTCCGGGATTTGAATTAGACATAAATATTATTTTACGACCTAAAGTTTATTTGTTAGGAAGTATTAGTGAACAGTGTGAGATATTTTCCATCCTATGTTCTTTGAAATTTTATGATTTTCTCATCTTGTGTTTGTTATATTTGATATTTGCATGTTTGGTAGATCTTTAATTACTTGCAGTAATTGTGAAGCAAATATCGAGCAAATATCTTACCTGAACGAAATTAGTTGTTGTCGACAGGTAAGTATTTGGCTGAGAACTTGTAATATCTGTCCATTGTTAGTAAGGTCGAGACAAGGTATCACATCCTATTAGTTTAACAATATGGCTACAGAAAGGCAAATGATAAAGGAGTACCGTGCCATGGGCTCGGAAGATCTCGGATACGAGGGAGATCGCCTGGCAGCATTTATTGAAGAAAGAATCAAGGAATGGAAGGCAGAAAAAGCAGCGGAGAAGGCGCTGGCTAAGATGGCAGCGGACTAAGAGCGAGAACTGGCCAAGTTAGCCGCGGACAGAGAGCTGGAGTTGGCCAAGATAGCAGCGGACAGAGAAACCCAGAAAGAGCTGGAGCTGGCCCGGATATCAGCGGCCACAAAAGAACGAGAGCTTGCTCACACTCTCGAAATGGAGAAGGTCAGGTTAGCCGCTAGGGACATAGGTCGGGACGACGCTAGCACAAGTTCTGGAGGGACTGGACGACCTTTCATCGACCACCGAATGGTCCAGATAAGTATGCTGCGGTTCAGCGATAAGGAGGAATCTATCGACGATTTTCTTGTTCAGTTTGAGAAACTCGCTCACGCTCATAAAATTCCTGAACAACATTGGGCGATTAATGTCTCAGCTTTTTTGCAAGGTGCAGCTCGTGAAGTCTACCACGGCTTAGCTGCAGACGATGCTGACGACTACAATGCGCTCAAAAAGGCCCTTCTCTGCCATTATCGGCTGACCGACGAAACATATCGCAAACTTTTTCGGGACTCGGCGAAAAAGGCAACGGAGACCCACTCTCAATTCCACACCCGTGTTCGAGGGTTATTTGAGAAGTGGATGAAGATGGCCGAAGTCGAACGATCGTACGACGGGCTACGCGAGGTCATACTCAAGGAACATGTCCTGAGTACTTACCGTCGCGAGTTGACAGTCTTTCTAGCAGAGAGAGAGCACCGGACGCTCGAAGAGATCGCTAGCATGGCGGAGCGATACGAGCAGGCACACCCGAAAAGTGGAGGTTCCGGGGATGCGGATCGACCCCGACCCACTGAGTCGCGCCGTGTGGTTGAGGTAGAGCCGGCTGTCCGTAACCGTCAGGGCGACGGGAGGGTCGGAGGGGGATCTACAGGTAGGGATGCCAACCATAGACCTGGACAGGCCTCACCCACGAAAGCGGGACTTGCAGGTCGGCGAGGGCCGCCGACGTGTTACAACTGCAAGTGCCCGGGGCATATTGCCAGGGACTGTCCCAATGTCAGGCAGACCCAGGTGAATGCCGTCGCTAGGAAGGAGCGCGAGCCGGAGGCAAGCTGTAACCCAGCCAACCTCGCGTCTGCTACTGTCAACGGAGAAGGTGCCACCATTTTGTATGACACTGGGTGTAGCGTCCCAGCCCTTGTGGACAAGAAGTACGTTAAGCCCGAGGATTACACAGGGGAGGTAATCGAAGTTCAGTACGCGAACAACGCGCGTGACTCATTGCCAGTGGCTGTCATTGACCTCGATTCACCGTACGTGAAGGGGAAAATTGAAACTGCATGATTGGATGGTTTATCACATGACGTCATACTGGGATGTCGTTATGTGTCGCCACAACCGAACCCCGAAAGCTGCACACCGATGCCGGTGAGTGCTGTGGAAACCAGGTCCAAGAGTCGACAGACGAAAGCGAAGCCGATGGAAGTTACATCGACACCGGTGAGTAACGTTCTTCCGGCCGAGCTGAGGAAGCTGCAACAGGAAGACGCAACTCTGGCGCAGTTGCACAAATACGCTGCAGCAGGAACGGAGAAAGAGACTCCGAATGGCGCGGTGAAGTTTGAGTACAAGAAAGGGATCTTGTATCGCCACGCCAGGAAAAGCCGCAAACAATTTAAGCAAGTCGTCGTGCCGAAAGAGAAGCCAGGCGAAGTGTTAAAACTCGCGCACGAAAGTTTCATGAGTGGACACATGGGAATTGCCAAGACGCTTGACCGTCTTGTCAGAGAATTCTACTGGCCAGGGGTCCAGGGAGACGTTAAGCGGTTCTGTCTCTCCTGTGACAAGTGCCAGAGAATGGCACCGGAAACGGCTCATCGACCCGTCCCCTTGGGGAGTAAACCCGTTATCGATGAACCATTTCGATGCGTCGCGATGGATTTAATCGGACCGATAAAACCCGCATCGTCGCACGGGAATCGTTATATGTCGCGTACGGTAGTCGGAAGTTGTCAGCTGCCGAGAAGAACTACTCCGTATCGGAGAGAGAATGCCTCGGAATCGTGTTCGGGATATCACGGTTCGAGCGGTACTTATACGGGCGGAAGTTCATATTGGAGACCTACCACCAACCACTCGCGTATCTCGCGCAGGCGAAATTGTCGAATGGACGATTGATGCGATGGTCGCTGTTCTTACAACAATACCAGATGCACATCAGATACGTGAAAGGAACTGAGAACGTAGGCGCCGATTTCATGAGCAGGAGCGCTGGAATGGTATAGATCGCTATATATATATATATATATATATATATATATATATATATATATATATATATATATATATATATATATATATATATATATATATATATATATATATATATATATATATATATATATATTCATGTTCGCACTCAGTGTGTAGTGTCGCGATAATTTTGTTCTTTATTTCGTGTATTAATGCCATTGCATTTGAAGTAATTTTGAGGGAATAAAATCCCGATTTTATTCCCAAGCGTGGGGGGGGGTGTCATGTTTACCCCGACCCAGAGTAGCCAGTTTGAAACATATATAATCAAGGTAATTCTGACGGGTCATTGTTTGATGTCGAACATTGCCGAAGGCTAGCACTAATCAGTTACGTAAGATTGTTGTGGCCAGAATCGAAAAACCGGACATCGGAGTTGCGAGGCGCCCGATAGCCAGTTATCACCTAGGTGTCGAAATGTTTCCAAGATCAAAAGAAATTGCATGAAGAAGTGGGAGTGTCCTAACTTCTTTCCCCTGCAAACAGACAGACAGGTTGAACTGGCCGCTAAGACGATTGGACAGGGGCACAGCGCCACCCAATCAGAATCGAAATAGGGGGAGACCTTGATTTGGTTAGAATGATATCCCTGCGTTTTCCGGCAAAAGTTAGTTCGCTGAGAGAAATTACCCAGAGAAGAGGTTAGCGTAACTCCGAATAGCCATTCGTTATTGGCGGGAAAATCTTAGAGCGGGAAATTCTAAGTACAGAAAGCTTCAAAAGGTCAGTAGATATTTGTTCGGTCTTTGTGGAATGCGACTGCATTTTAATTGTAGGTCGTATGTATACTTTATTAGTACTAGAATCGTAGTACGAAGAATTACTTTGTTTTGTTAATATGTTTGCATATTTGAAGAAATGAGTTGATATTTGTAAAGAATTATATAGCTTGCCAGCCGTCGTAAGAGTTAATATTGTAATTTACTATGTGGGTATTTTATAGTAGACTAACACATATGTTCATATGATTATAGATTTTGCCATTGTTGAATATTTGTAATGTACAGACATGCGTCTGATTTTGTCAGATTGTAGTAAGATGAGATTAAATATATGTGTGTATATACTGACGTGACACAATGTATTGATGTCTGTATAACAATTCGCTGATACTGTGTTATTACGCCATTGTTTACCCTGCAAGAAGTGTGTGGGAATTTCGATGTGTATGCATGCGTGGCCGAAACAGTGACAGCTATCTGATGGTTAATTGTCGATATAGTGTGAGGTGAGGTTCGATAAAACATTTGTTAACGCCTTGTGGTTTTTCACAGGAAGCTTTGAGGGACAGACCAGTTAAAGTTTGGTCCCGTAGTCTCGGATAGAGAGACGGAGGAAAGGAGAAGAAGGTGAAGTTGAAGACTGGGAGCGGAATTGGAGGAGGAGATAATAAAAGGAGAAGAAAGGAGAAGTTGAAGTCTGGAACGAAGCTGGAGGAGATAGTAGAGAGGAAACAGAGACAAAGGAGGAGTTAGAGGAAGGAAAGAAGGAAGAATCAGCGGGAAGAAATAGATGAGTAGATGCAAGGACAGGGGGAAAATCGAACTCACACTGTAAATCACGGGATGAATTAGTCTGTCACTTGGTCGAGGGAAAGACGAGTGATTGGAAGTTATCGTTTTTAAATTATCACATTTATTAAATTGTTATTGATTGAATTTCATCTTCGTGTTCTCTATAATTTAACCGTCGGCATTGCTGACTGGGGGCTCAGAGCTGTAAATCTACATCATCACTAATTTAACTTTCTAACCTAACGAGCCAGGGTGGAACTTTCAATTTAATTTAATTAAATTATATTGGGAGAACCCCACCCCAATACGACGGAACGTCACACACCCACTTTAGTGTATCATGCATGACCATGACGCTACAGAGCTCGGCAGTAGGCTACTATCTCCTGCCCCGTAAAGTCATCGCTAGGGGTTAATGTGTTAACAGAAATTATGAAAAGCTTCAAACCGACCTGTGTTGATTCGTAATCAATAATTTGATATCGGAATCTAGGTATTCGTTACAGATGTCATACGTTTGGTTGATTGTATCCAGTACAAATCTAGGCTTAATGAGCTGGAATGTTATGAATCATCATTTTCATAAGCATAATGTATTCCGTATCACAGCTGAAGAATTCTGTAATCATAATTTATTACTTAGACCTGTACTCGGTTCTCCTTTCCAGTGTTGTGAGTGGAGTGAATGCACAAAATTGGTGAAATGACGACCCTTCCAGGCGACATCTTTCCAAACGACAAAACCATGAACATGATAGTTCGCCGATCGACACTTTAATCGATGTGACTTTTCGCCGACGAACATAATCATCTCATCGATGTGACATTTTGCCAAAAGACACTGTCGCCGATGTGACATGTCTACAATTGACACCTGCTGATACAACAATTTGTGATTGCTGAGTCATTAAAACATGCAGGTTGAAAAGAAAAATACGAAACCATTCTTTCCAAACAAATGGAGGACTGTGTCATCGCAATTTTCTCTTAAGCGTCACAAGATGATAATATTTCTTTTCATTTAATTTTGCAGAAAGTCAAACGTTTTGTTGGTTCATTTTCGCGATTTTAATTGTTATATTTTATCCACTGCTAAAATAACCTACAACAAAGTATATTAACAGTATCACTTCAGTCTTTATTATACGTTCATCACTTGTCTGTTTATGTGGCTAAGATCCGAAACTTTACTAAATGACTTTGTAGAAATTGTGTACCCTGATGTGTAGTGCAGTACGTCATAAAGTCATGAGAAAAAGTACAGCATGCAAAGTAACTGATATAAATATATCAATGTAGCAATGTATGATAAGTTTACATCAGCAAGGACCCTGATTTCCCTACGAGTAAGGATTATTGTAAGAACTGACTTTATTACAAACGAGTGTTTTAACGTTCTTGTGTATTAATGGTTTTCAATAAGCGATTTGCGAATATGT